>NDXZ01084789.1:0-11777 GCA_003055125.1 Paykullia maculata | reverse complement strand
TTAACACATGTGTGTGTGTGAAGGGTATAAAAAAAGGATTTTCGATCAGAAATTAAACAAACAAACAAAAATCGATAAAATAAAAATCTTTTATTCAAATATATACCTTAAAAGATTAAAAGTTACACATTTTATAGTTGAAGTCACTTTTTTTAACTTTAATGTCTTTTTAAGAAAAGTAATTTTTTGTAATAATTTTTATTATTCCTTAATTTCAGGACACTGCTGGCCAAGAACGTTATAGAACAATAACAACTGCATATTATCGCGGTGCCATGGGTTTCATTTTAATGTACGATGTCACAAACGAAGACAGTTTTAATTCTGTGCAAGATTGGTAAGTTATTGAAAAAAAAAACATAAATATGTTATATGTATGTACAATGTACAGACATATGTATTTATATCTGTATGCCTGTGTATTTAAAATAATCCAATGTGTTTAGGGTGACGCAAATCAAAACGTATTCATGGGATAACGCACAAGTTATTTTAGTTGGCAATAAATGCGATATGGAGGATCAAAGGGTCATCTCATTCGAACGTGGTCGCCAACTGGCCGATCAGTTGGGTGTGGAGTTCTTTGAAACATCGGCCAAAGAAAATGTGAATGTTAAGGTAAATTTATAAAAAACTTCTTTGTATGTTATCTTTTAATTCAATGTTTAACATCTGTTTATAAATTAATTTCTATAGGCTGTTTTCGAACGTTTGGTTGATATTATTTGCGACAAAATGTCGGAAAGCTTAGATGCCGATCCAACGTTAGTTGGCGCCGGCCAAAAAGGCCAAAGACTGACCGACCAACCTCAAGGCACACCCAATGCTAATTGTAATTGTTAAATTATCACTACTAATCATTTGTTTACTTAGTAAAAAACATTTAAAACAAAACAAAACATTTTTAATTTGTTATTAAACAATTTAAAAAACTGAAAAATTATATTATAAAAGGCAAAGAAAACCAAAACAAATCACTTATATACACACACACATAAACACAAATATGATTTACAAACAAAAACCTACAAAAAAAAATAAAAAAATAAAAATTAAATAAATAAAACAAATATACATATTTACAAATTATTAAATAATTATAAAACAAAATTAAATATACATACATAATATATAAACTATATATATATTAACAAAAAAAATTAATTAATATTAAATTATTATATTAAATAAACAACCCAAATATACTATAAAATTAAGCTAAAATTAAATTAACAAGAAATAAAAACCAAAAAAAAAAAAAATTAATAGTAAAAATTGTCATATTAACATTATAATTAATATTATTATCAAATTTGAAATTATTATCAGTGTATGTCATGTATTTGCAGAAATTATATTAAAAATAAATATAATAGCATAAACAAAACATAAATAAAATCTTAAAAAAAATTACTATAAAAAGATAAACTAAAATATTTGCAAAATAAATTACAAAAAAGTGAAAACATAAATTTAAAATAATAGAATTATGTATTTTATTATAAAATCCATAAAGAATTATACACAAGTGGCTGAAAGTTTGGCAAAATACATACATACATACAGTTTAAATAATTAAATTAAACATTTTCTTACAACGAAAAACATGTCAAATTAAGAAAGTCGTAAAATGAAAGCCGAGGGTTTTAGTTAAAATCAAATTCTTGTTTCATTGTTATGTTAAATGTAAATATTGGTTGTTTATAAATAACGGGGAAGACATGACAAATTTTTAACTATTAAATCAGGATTTATTTCATACTTTTTACCCTAAATGATAAATTGAAAAATTTTTCAAAAACTTCATATAAGCTTTTTTTCATGCAACTCGAACAATTGTGTCTGTTTTGGCTCTAATCGTTTACCATTTTAACCGGTTATGTTAGTGCGGTTATGTTAGTGTTTAATGATTGTGTGAAATTTCAAAGTTATTTGAGTTTCACAAGTAAACCGAGTTTTTAAAAAACTTATGGTTTTTTTCCCGTTTATATACATAATCTGTTGCACAGATTTCGTGTAAATAAAAAGGAGGGTCCTGGTTTTTACGTTGTGATTTCATTAGATTGTCTCTTACTAAGCGTTTGTCTACTTTGTTGTGTAGTGTTGTTGTTCGTATTTAAGTATTTATTCGCTCTGTAAAATAAGTCACACGGCCTAAAGTATTTGTTTCCCTGTTTGATGTTTAAGGAGGATTTTTTTAATGTATTTTACTGCATAGAGAAAATTTTCTAGACATATTTAAATTCTATATTTTTAAAATAATAATATCCTTCATATCTTCATTTTTTTCTTTAACTTTTTTTTTGTTCTAGAAAAAATTGTCCAAAATTAACAATTAAATTGCTGTAACTTTCAGCCGCACTGTGTAAAGTTAAAAAAATGTTGTTATAAATGTATTATTTACAAATATGTATATGTATATTATTATATTTATACTTTATTTAAAACTATACTAAAGGAAAATCAACAAAATAATGAAATTTTATTAACAAATCTTTTTTTTAGATTGTTTTAAAGAGTAAACAAAATTTTTTACCTATACACCTTTTTTATAACTTTTTTTAAAAATAAAAAAAACTTATCAACTTTTTAACAAAAATACATACAAGCAAAAGTAAATAACGAAAAAAAGTTCATTTTCTCAGACTCTGCTTGTTCTATAAACTTTTTAGAATTTTGTTAAATAAAAAAACAGAAACCATTTTTTTATTCTTGAAAATCCATCTAATTTTTGTAGTAAATCATTATTTTCTTATCAGTTTGCTATGGCTTTTTAAATTATAATTACTGTTTTTCTTTTACTTTATTAAAATGCAAAGCAAAGCAAAATAAAAAAAATATATTCATATTTACAAGTTATATAGTTAAAATACCTATATCATAAACATATTATTATAAAAAAAAACCAAAACAAAAACAAAAACATTGTAAAACAATTGAATTAATTAATAAATGTCTTTTTGTTATTATTCTCATGTAATTTTTGATGAAAAAGAACACGTTCATGTAAGAAACAATAATAAAAATAACCGCTACAAAATCATTGAGAGCGAAACTCACATGCATACTTACATACATAAATACACAAAATTTCTCAAAAGAAGTAAATAGAACAAACAAACAATACACAAACACACATGTATTTGGATTTAATAGCAACAATAACAATAAATGAAAACTTTAGTACAGCAAAAAAAAAATTAACAAAAGAAAGAAACCTTAATATGTATACAATTTCATACATATTTAGTGGAAATGGCATCGTAGTATGAATTAAATTGAAAAAAAACACACAATAAATAAAAAAATAAAAAAAATTTGAATGTTGCATTGGATGAAATAAAGAAATTAAGAAAAAAAATGTTGCAGTTTTTCTTACTTTCAAGAAGCAGTTAACAAGTGTTAAATTTATACATTTCGTTTTTGTGGGTAAAAGCACAACAAAAATTTTTGAGTTATTTTTTGCAATTTAAAGTTCTATCAGACTTAAAAAAACGCAGCGATACCCATATCGGCCTAATACCAATTATTAGCTAAAGATCAGTCAGTCGAACACTGCTATTTTTTAAAACTCTTAATATTAATAATAAAATATTCATTTGCTCAAAACAATCCAAAATGTGATAAGCATATAAACTAGATTTTTTTTTTAACTTTAATCTATAGCCTTTTATTGAAATTTGACCTGAATTAATCTATAATGAATACATTATAAGTTTACAGTTGTTTTATTATATTTTATATAATAATATCAATAAATATTCCTCATAAAAAAATTTATCTAATAAATAAATTAACATTTATCATATTTTGTATACATACATACATACTACATACAATAATTTGTTGTTAGCATCAACAATTCATTGTGTAAAAGTGAAATTTTTTGGTAACAATTCCAAAATAGTAGTGCATAGCACACGAAACGGTGGACTAAGTGGCCGGGTAGCATAAAGAGGAAAATCTTTTTTGTCAGCAAATTCAGCTAAAAATTGTCGACACACGCCACAGGGTGTGGTAAAGGCACCTTCTTGCTGAGCAACAACAGCACAGGCTATAAAATCTCGTTTACCTTCGCTGAAATAAAAAGGATTATATAATACTTATTTATAAATGATAGTTCAGTGTTAATTATACATGCACATACATGTGTGCTCAATTAAGTAAACTAATTAATAAATAATAAATATTTGTATGTGTCAGTAATGAACGTTATGGAAAAATTCCTAAATGCTTAAAAGTAACTATTTTTCGTTATTCGCACTCCTTTTACGAAAAAGTTTTGAATTAAAATAAAATAAAAACATCAGCTTTACTACAAAGAGCTTCGCCTGTTAAATGTTAATTTAAGTTAATTTCTCATTTCTCATTCCTTTTTTTTCCATTTTAGCCAAAATAGTGTTTTGTTAAATATTTGCAATATAGATAATCTAAAAAAAACAACCGGTAATAGATGTATATAAAAAATGTTTTAATATAATAAAAAATAGGAATTTCTGGTATTTTGTGTACACATACATATGTATGTACATACATAAGTTACGCCTTTTTGCATTTTAGCTAACGATGCATGTTTTTACATAACTGACAAATTTAACTTTCCTGTTTCACTCGGCTTAAAACCATTTAGAGATCATATGAAAAATGTACCTTATAGCCTTAGCAGCAGCAGTACGTTCAGCACATATACCAGCTGTGTATGCTCCATTTTCAATGTTGCACCCAGTATAAATGCTGCCATCAGCAGTGCGTAAAGCAGCTCCAACAGCAAAATTACTATATGGACAATAGGCATTTTTACGGGCCTCTACAGCTGCCATAATTAGTTCCTGGATAGGAGTATCTTAAACAGAGTGAGTAATAAATTAATACATACATACATATGTATGTAAACAAGCTTTACTAAAACACATCACTAAACTTACCTAAGTTTTCAAATTCTCTAACATTTGAATCTTCTCTCGTGCCATTTATATAATACTCTGACGACATTTTACTTTATATTCATTAAATTAAATAAAAATCATTTATAAACATATATTTAAGAAAACTTACTTGACTAACTTATTAAGTTAAGAAGAAGGTGGCCTTATGAAAACAGCTGATTATTTTTATTTTTGGCTTATGGCAGCACCAAGGCCTATTTATCAGGCATATGAAAAGTGGATGAATATGCCTTGGGTGTGTATTGGTGAGTTCGCCGTGAACGTTATTGTCAAATATAAAATTATTGTCAAAGTGCAATTGCAATAGAAAGTGCTAGATTTATTTTGTTATATTTTTTTTTCTTAAAACAATTAGTATAGCTAATATACATATATTTTAATTCGTTTTTTTAAGATGCACACATGTACATGCACATGTAAAAGGAATTCAAATTGTTTGTTTATAAAAAATACTATCGTACCTTTTTTAAAGCTTTAATTCCTTAAAAGAATTTTTCTTAATTGACTGTCTAACGTAGTTGGATCTTATAGTGACTATAATATAGTAAGTTATATTTAATTTAAAATACCAGATGTGTTTACTCATATAACTTCTATAATTTTGAAAGTAGTTATTTAATGAATTTAAAGTAATGACTTCACAAAATCCCTATATGTAAGCGAGGGTGGTAAAGACTTATTTAAGTGTTTGTTTGTAAGCAAGCAGGGTACTTGCCTCCAATGACATTGCCGTGTTAAAGTAATGGGTTAAAATGCCAAAGGTAAGTAGTAGAACTAATGTATTTATATCATTTTTACTCAGTACAAAGAAATGCATAATTTTGATGGGTATGTATCATGAAGTAATTATTTTATGAGGTGATTGCAGTTCGGAAAGGATTTTCTTCTTCTATTTTTTTTTATATAAAGTTTAACATGTGAACTTTGCGAGAGACGAGAGAAAATCATTTTTTATACCCTTCACACATGTAGCAAGGGTGTACCTATATAGGTTTGTTATTCCGCTTGTAATTTCTAATATATTCATTTGCATGGGGTTCGCAATACATAGGAAACACTTTCGAGAAAATCGGTATTGAAAACTGGCAAGATTCATCAATAATCGGCTGCGATATAAGCAAAAAAATACGACTGCTTTTTTTACATCTATATTTTAGTTTTACAGTTTGAGATAAACCAAAGATACTGTGGCCAAAAGGGCCACACATGGTGGAGGGCATATAAGATTTGGCGCAACAACTATAGCCTTCATAAAAATATTACTACAAAAAGATAAAAATGTTTAAATAAAATATCGTGAATGTATGTATTTGTTTTTCTATAAAATCAAGCAATTTTAAACAATTTAGGTCTTATCATAATCTGTACAGACTTTAAAGAATACCACTGGCCACGAAACGTTTTCCAGTGAATGCCGCAAGCTACAGCAATTTCGGAATCCATTAAATTTTTATTACTATAACAGCCATTCAGATTACTGAAAATTTTATTTAAATTAACAAAAAAATATTTAATTTAAACAATTATCAAGGCAATTTTACCTTTCATGACACGCTTTAAACCACCAGGCACTTTGGAACTTTTCGGCACAGTTAAAGCTTGGATGCTGATCATTGTCACTTCCTTTAGTAGAGAATTTTGAGCCTTTGTGATAACTGAGTGAATCACCAGCGTTACCGCTATATGTACCCAGAGTTTTTAAAACATATTGCTGTTCTTCGCCACCAATCTCGAATTCATCATATTTGGCATAGCGCTTGGAATTTTCAAAATCCTCCATTACTATCAATAATTCGTGAGGCTTGTCTAATGTTAGACGATGTATTTTTTCTAAACCCAAAAAGAATTCTCGCGATTTATTACCAAAACCATTTTTGTAGTCATTCCAGTCACGATAGAAATTTTTCGAGCCGTCTAAACGTCTTTGGATTACGAGCCAATTATCACCGAAACAATCATTATCGAGAGACTCTAAATTTGGTGGTGCTATTAAATTACTGCTATTACAAGAATTAGCATCGATATCATTAAAGTTGTAGGAGATTGTTGAAGTATTAGGTATTTGGCTTAATTTATTTTCCAACTGCTGAATTCTTAATAAAAAATAAATAACAATTATGTTTTTAAATACTATAAAAACTTGCAGAAATATGTACATATGTACATAAGTATGTACATATGGTTGTAAAACTATCAGAAATTAAGCAATAGACAAGGCGAATTAAATAGCAATAGGAATTATTAGGCATAGTATGCATATATATTTTTTTTAAATAAAAAAAATATGCACTTCAAATTAAAAATATTAAAAATAAAATCGGGTACAATTTAAGTTTTTTCCACTCACCCATTTCTTATGCCGCTTAACTCTTTTTGTACTAAATCATTTGCGTCAACGATTTTATTTAATTTTATGAATAGATGTTTAAAAATTTCTATTTCATCGGAATTCTATATGAAAAAAAATAAACTTTACAAATAAATTAAAATTGTAAAACTTCATCAAATACATTGATTAAATCCAAAGCTTTCGTGCCTGTTAAAGCACTATAGAATAAAAATGAAAATAAACAAATCATTTGCATGATGTTTAAAATGCTATGTGATCTCTTAAAATGATTTTTTTAATATTGATTAAACAAATTTGTGTAAACTAAAAATATTATATCGCTCATTTACTAAAAGAACGTCATAACTCAAAAAAAAATAGTTTTTCAGAAAATGAGTTTAAAGTTTTTGATTTGCAACAAATACAACTTAGTGGAAATATAAAAAAGTTTTCTTCTATCAAGAGGTGAATTTACACCCCATTTGCATGAATTTTTTACACAATATAAAGCATGATATAGTGAACAATTCTGCATCATTAACTCTAAAATTTCATTTTTTGAGTTATGACGTTCTTTTAATAAATGAAGGATATGTGTACATAGTAAATATTGCTTACTTATGTATGTATGTAAGATTGAGTATTAATAAAATGCCCATTTAAAATTAATTGATAACGATTAGGGTTACAAGGTTGAAATGCACTTTAAAAAATATTTTAACTAAAGATGAAATCGTAAGTTTTTATTCAGGATCTTGCCAACATTTATATGGGTCAGAAAGTGACAAGCTACAAATAATATAGCATATCTAACTACCGTATTGGGAGAAGCTAAAAAGTATGGCCTAGTTTTCGAACTATTAAACTCTGTTTACGAACATTTTTTATATCCTTCACACATGTGGCAAAAAATGATGCTTTGTTAGGCAGACTGCAGTTGTGCACCGCTTCCAGTTCTATGAAAGATTACATGATTTTTGTATGAGATTCCTTGCGTAGAGGCTCTGCATTGGAGCTTCTTAATGATCTTTTTTAAGAAACTGCTGATAGTTTCAAAAGGAAATAAAAGAAGCAGTAGATATGTACTAGTCAAATTTACTGCTTTCAAATTAAGATTTTTTTTTTTGCTGGGTATGAACACTTTGTGAACACGTGTTGTTGAGAATTTTATTACACACAATGATTACAACTTAAATATAAATTTTAGAAAAAAAAAACATTTGTTCAATTACATATTTTGTTTTTTTTTATATAAAGCAATAAATCTGAACAATTTTTGCCGTTTTCGATTTTTTATGATTTTTTTAAAACAAAAAAAAAAAATTGCTATTTTCACGTAAAATATATATTTTTTGCTTTAATTTTTTATTATAACTCCGAAACTACTGAGCCGATTAAAAAACACAATAAAGGATTAAAGGCTATGTAAATCTAAATTTTTCTAAGTTTATTTTAATAATATTTCATAAATAGAAAACAATGTCGTTTTTAGCTGCCTAAATTGTAGGTAAATACATAAGTATGTATGTAAGTATGTAGAAAAACATTTATCAAATAATTTGCCATGTGTAAAGTTACCTTTAGTAATTTTATAAGTCGGCCAAGGTTCTGCCGCATTTAAATGACGCACAGTGGGCCCGATCAAAAAAATAATGGTAAAAAATACATATTATTTTCGATTGTACGATGTACAATATAAAAAGCAATCGTAGTGGAGAACTGAAAAATGTTTTCAAAACAAAACTGTGTAAAACTAATAATTGCACATAAGCTAGAAAAGTGATAAGGAAAATATCGCAAGTCATGTGTGAAATACATTTGCATCATACACACACACAAACATATACATATGTATATTTATATACATATGTATTCTTTGGTATATATCGTGCCTTAACCGCGGAAATAGCTTGAGCGACACAATTTTCAAAAAACGTTTTTTTCTATAAATTTGTTCATTGACATCACTCGCATCATCTCTTAAAATTGCGTTGTCATACAATGTACCGTTACGAATTTATAGCAAAAACCATTTTAGCTTAAGCGCATATTGATAGTTTGTTTATATTTTGTGTGACAGCGGTTTGTCGCTTAAGCTAAAAAGATATAATATAAAAAAACGTTCTCCTGTAAAATTTCATTTCTGTCGCTCAAGCTATTTCCGCGGTTAAGGCACGATATGTAAGAAGGAAGACTAAAAAACGTTCGTTTCCACATAGACAAATCAGTTTTGTTTAACTAAGACCTTAATGAAATATGTTTATTTATAAATTATTTTGAAAGATAATTAAGGTTTAAAACCAAAATTTTGTTTGAAATTTTTAATAAATAATTGGGTTTTATTATTAGTTAAATATACAAATTTTAATAAAATAGAAGCAAAATAATAAAAATATCACTAAAAAAAAGAAGCAATTCTGGCTTTTTGTTTCAAGCACAGCTGTTTATTAGTTAATTCTGCTAATGCTTATAGCAAAATTCTTCTTATTAAGGGCTTCAGAAACTTTAACAAACTTTAAATAATTGAGGAAATTAATACTTATCGTCAGATCACTGAGAAAGCGAAACAAAGTTTTCCTAAAATATATAGAATAAATTAAGGTGTATTTTTATTATAAATAAAACTATGAATTTGTATACCTTTTTTATATAAATAATCCCAAGATATTAAACTTTTAAGGAGAAGAAAATATTATGTTTTGTGGTCTATATCAAATAGTTTCATCGGTTTTTGCTTTCTTTGTGCATATCCGTACAAACTTATATATTTCAGTTTTTTTCAGCTACTCCTGCTTAATCAATGTTAATGAAACTCACAATTAGTTATTTTAATAGTACAATTAAGTGATAAGAAAAGTGAACAGTGCCACGCCCATATAAAGTAAATGTTTCTATTTTGCGATTTTTAAAGCTTTGAGAGAAAAGTGAATGCTTAATATTTCATATTTCGTACTAAACCCAAAACGGAATTTGGAATCAGAAAAATAATATTTTAAATATATGTACATCATATGTGAATCAAAACAATAAACTGACGATATTTACATATTTAACAAAAATTTTTTGTTGTAAAAAAAAATATTTATTTTATTATTTTATATAAAAAATTGTCTTAAAAATTGTCACTTTTAGTGCTAAGAAATATCGCCACTAAACCATGTTTTTTTTAAAAAAAGTTTCTTCTTTAATAGAATTCGTTTGGCGCTTTGTATGGTTTACTGGAAGAGTAAACAAGTAAATGTGAAACTGTAAACATTTTCGTGACTGGTGACAATATGTAGCTGTCATATTTATGATATTATTTTTAACATGTACATACATACATACAAATGTACGTACATATATAATGTTTGAAAAGGGAACGCTCAGTAACACAGTAGTATGTACATACATGTACATATGTATGTATGTATATTATAAAAAAATTTTCATACAATAACAGCACCCTTTAAAATTCTATTTTGTCAATTTCATAACTTTCCTTTTCAAAATATTATTTTATTGTCGATAACAACGTGAACACGTTGATCGAGTAATATACAAAATTTAACGGTTAGTTATGAATAATCGCTGTTATCGCTCGTTTGAACGTAAAAACCACGTTAAAGCTGAAAGTACAGGATGCAGACGAACATTCTATTACCCGGGTGGGGGAAAATATCAGGGCTATTGGCTTAATTCACAACATCATAAATATGGTGTCAAAGAGACAAAAAACCAACTTATTTACGATGGTCAGTGGCGTAATGGTAAACGTCATGGTTATGGTATGATAAGACACCGCTTAAAGAATGGTAGTATGGAGCGTATATACATGGGAGAGTGGTGTGATGACTTGAAGTCTGGCGAGGGACAACAATTCTATGACAATGGTGTCTACTATGGCTGGTGGAAAAATAACAGACGTCATGGTTTGGGTATAAAATGGTATAATTATGGTAGTATTTATATGGGCGAGTGGCAAGCCGATGCTTACCATGGCTTGGGAGTAATGTTTAACGGTAATTAAAATGAAAATGTTGGAAACGTAGAAATTATTTATTTTAAATGCCATTTTAATTTAAGCAAATGGCAATCGTTATGAGGGTTATTTTTCTAGAGGCCTAAAAAACGGTGAAGGCACATTTTATCATGTTCATTCAGGTCAAGTACAAAAGGGAATGTGGGAAAATGATATTTGCAAGGTTTCCATGGTACAAGATGAATATCGCAATCAGGCGGAACAACCAACTTCATATAGTATACCCAAAGTGAGTAAGCGAAAAATATTTATTTTCTATTTCGTTTTTGATAAACTCGGATTTTTTTTTTAACAAAAATGAAATAATTTGGTGATTTTACAAGGTGTTATTATGTATATCGTGTTGTGCTATCGTAATTAATTAAGTATTTCTATATACAAACACTTGTCCATAATTTCTTCTTTGTAATTATTTTAATCGTAAAATGTTTAATTTTTTTAAACCCTTCACACACACACATGTGTTAAGGGTATATATAGG
>NDXZ01084736.1:0-11112 GCA_003055125.1 Paykullia maculata | reverse complement strand
GACCCCGAAGGGACCTCAACCAATTAACTAGTCCAGGACAAGTCCTGGGGCTTACTGGTTCCCGTGGTACCAGATTGATTCTGGTGAATCACCAACTTGGGCCCAACAACCCGAGGCTAAGGCAAGCCTCTTTTGCCCCGAGAGCATTAACACCATGATGGAGATTTCATCATGATGCTATTCTAACTACCCCCGGGGGGGCCCAGTGAAGACAATAAAATTTTCACATGGTTATCGAGTTTTAAAAATTAAGTGGAAGAGGAGAAAAAAATGATAACATCATAGGAATGCCAGGCACGCCACCTCTTGTGAACATTAGGGAAGGTAATGCAGCGCCACCACATTATATATAAATTTAACAATTTATTTTGTTAATATGCAAATAATTTTGTTGACTTGACTGTTAACAATCAACTTACAAATTTCGTTATTGTATTTACAAATTCTATTGTTGGTTGAGTTTTAATTTAACTTCTAATTGTATTTACAAAAAAATTAATTGTATTTACAACACTTTTTTTTCTGTGCAAGACATCCTTTTTATAGAATTTCAAAAGAAAAAATATTTTCGAGATATAAGCACCAAAAAATTTTCGAGCTATAATCAAAAAAAATTTTTTTTTTTTTAACAAAAATTATTAATTTGTGGGTAAGACATACTTTTTGGGGAATTTTGAAAAAAAATGTAGTAATTGGCCCAGAATCAGCAAATTTATGGGCGGAAAACCTATAACCTATTTATATCATAAAAATATTAAAATTTCTAAGCTTTTAAATACTTTTTGGACATGTAAATACATACGTACAAACATACATAAATACACACATACTTGTTTTTGAGGAGTTATACTCTGACACATTTTTTATAGATGAAATTCAGTCATTTGCTTCTAGGTATCCAAATTAAACAGCATGTAAATCAATATCCGGAATAGCAAACAAAACCAAAAATTTAACACAAGACGCTTTCCTTCTTCTCTTAAAATTCTGTTTTTTTGAATTTTGAAGTAATGAAGGACAAATGTAAAAAAAACAACTTTATAACAGATGTTTTGGTTTTCAAATTTGGAATTAATTTTCTTTTATAGCAATTTTTAATAAAGAATCTAAGTCGCAATTTTCAGAAAATATGAAACAGTTGAGAAAATTCTAAAATAATTTAAACAAACAATGAAAAAGTCGGATTTGAGAAAACAGTTAGAAACCAGTGGCAAATCTTTATTTATTAATTTTTATTTAAATAGCCAAAATATTTAGATTGCAATGACTTTTCTTTTTCATATTGAATAAATTAATAAATTTTGCTAATGTCTTCAGTCAATAGGAATTTAATCGATTTCTTTTAAATCATAAGCAGGTCTGCAGGAGTACACTTCGAATGCCAGGTCTTTTTATAATTTTAACTGGGCACCTGAAAAACAGCCGTAAAATAACTGTTGATTACTTACAAAAGACGTTATATCAGTAATATTGTAACGCTTTTACTAGATTATAAATCAGTTTTGTTGTCAATAATTATCGCTAACCAAATTTGCTCTACACCCATATCCCAAGAAAATCACCCAAACGCTTCTAAAATAGTCGTGAAGTTTATTACATAGTCGGAAAAGCAATAGCTTTCACTGTATAAGAACACTGTACAAAAAAACGCAAACCTAATTTCTTGCTCTCCTTCCTTTAAAAACTTTAACTTTGGCAAATTTAAAAAAGGGGTAAAATTTCTTTTTTCACGCATTAAAATAAAGAAGATATTAAAAAATTTTATTGGATTTTGAAACTTTAGCTGATTTCATCAATGAGAGCATTTTTTTTCTTTTTTTCTCTTTTGGCCCTCAGTTAAATCTACTAAATCTTAATAAATATTTTTTCAAAAAATAAATTTAGCAAAAAGCAAAAAAAGGATATAAACAGCATATGCCACTATGAGTGTGTGTGTGTATGTGTGCATGTGTGTGTTTGAGTTCGAGTTTAGGTATGTTTCGGCAAACGCTTTGTATAATTTAACAAAATACAACAACAACAGAAAAGGAAAAAAAGAAACTTCTATTTGCACTACGACTACACATACATGTATACATAAATACATTTAACACAAACACTAATATATACTTAAGTATAAACAAATAAAAGGGGTTGGAATAAATTGTATAAAGAGAAAATAGCAGAGAGAAAAACGAACTTTACAAGGAGTTGAAAACAAAATTTATTCGTTTTATTCACATGAATAAAATTTGCTACTTAAAGATTAAACAATAATAAAGTTTAAATTTAAAGAAACAAAAATGAAAAAAATTTTTCTAATTTTAAAAATGAAAAAAGAAAAAATAATTTTAAAGTTATTGAATAAATATTTTTCTCTTTGCAGCGCATTATGGACTCAGCTGAACAGGCCGCTTTATCGGAACTCGATACACAAAGCTCACATTCGGCTACGGCGAATAATCAACATTATGATGCAAGACGCATTAACGAATACAATTCGGATGGTAAATTGGCCGATGGGGCGAGACACATGGATATTCGTTTTATGCGACGCTTTGAGCGACTACCCGTTAATCTCAGTCTAAGTTCGATTCTGGTGCCTAATGGTGTCTCATTGGATGAGGGAGATGTTAAGGCAGCACTACAGTGGAGTTCACATTTGGATCCACTGTTCCAGAACAACTTGGAGCGAGATCCGGCATTGTCGTGGCAGTATTTTGGCTCAACGTCTGGATTCCTGCGTCGTTTTCCGGGTACCGCCTGGCCACCGGAAGGCTCCAAGGGCAGCAAACAAATACATGATTTTCGCACACAAAACTGGTTTGTTCAGGCAGCCTCCTCTCCCAAGGATATAGTAAGTTGTTAAACTTTTTCTTTCCTTATAGAATAAGATATTTAATGCCCAATTTTTATTGATAGATGATTTTGTTGGACTCCTCCTCGAGCATGAAGGAAAACTCTTTTGATTTGGCCATGGAAACTGCATTTAGTATTTTAGATACTTTGGGGGAGAATGATTTTGTTAATTTGATAACCTTTGCCGAAGTTATTAAGGCTCCGGTGCCTTGTTTCAAAGATCGCATGGTAAGAGCCACACCCGACAATATTCAGGAAATCAAATCGGCCGTTAAGGCCATTAAACTGCAAGATTCTGCAAACTTTACAGCTGGTCTGGAATATGCTTTTACTTTGTTGCACAAGGTAAGTTATATAAAACTAAATTGAAGCAATTTTTTAAAGAAAGAGATATTGAAAATAGAATATGAAGTTTTTGTCTTTAATTAATTTATACTCAAAGGTATATTGGTCGCAATACGCAAGAGGTTTATTCTTTGCTCACTTTAGAATTGGCTTAAGTTTGTATTGCAGTCAAGTAGTAAAACATAAGCATTGGCGCAGAATTTTTTAAATTTTACAAGTCATTTTAAAAATTGTTTTAGCTTCGACTATGTTCACTTTAATAATCTATATTGAAGGTTTTAGTGCTACGATCTCATTCATTATCTTCTATCTTCTTTTCAGTACAACCAATCTAGCGAAGGCAGTCAGTGTAATCAGGCAATAATGCTTTTAACCGATAGTTCCTCAGAATCTCACAAAGAGATAATCAAGCAATACAATTGGCCCCACATGCCAGTACGCATTTTTACCTATTTAGTGGGTTCGGATTCGGGAAGTCGCAGCAATCTACATGAAATGGCCTGTTCGAACAAGGGTTTCTTTGTGCAAATCAACGATATAAATGATGCACGACGTAAAGTAATGGACTATGCCTTAGTTATGGCTCGTCCCATGATTATGTATCAAGCAGAGCATCCAGTGCATTGGAGTCCTGTCTTTACGGCCGGCAAAACAGGCGGTCTGGCACGAGACTCCGAGTATCAGCGGCGTTTGGTGACGACAGTTTCAACTCCGGTCTTCGATAGACGCAACCATTCGGTACGTGTAGCAAATTTATTGGGTGTTGTCGGCACAGACGTTCCCATAGAGGAGATACGTAAAATGATACCGCAACATAAAATAGGACCGAATGGGTATTCGTTTATCGTTGATAATAATGGTCGTGTACTCTATCATCCCGACTTGCGGCCGTTGAGTGATGGTAATCAGTATATAGATCAGTTAAGACCACGCTATACATCGGTCGATATAACGGAGTTGGAGCTGCCGGAAACCGAAATTGGTAATGATCATGAAATTGTCGAAATGAATAAGAATCTATTAAATGATGTAAGTTTTCATTGAATTTAAATTATCTCTTAAATAAACAAATTGATAATCAATCTGCTTATAATTTAATAGATGCGTAGTGATATGATTACGCCTAAAGAGGGCGAAACAGAATTCACTATTTTAAATCATTTTGACGATATGAAGCGGGTTAGCGCAAGAACTCAAAGGTGGGAAATAGTTTTAATAAAAATAAATTGCAAAGTTTAAAATTAATTCATTTAAAATTTTAACTTTTTTTCTATATAAAGATATTTCTATGGTCCCATTGAGGATACACCATTTACGCTCGCTGTTGTATTACCAGAAAAATATGGCAGCCATGAATTGGTCTCCCAACAGGAAATACGACATTCCCGAAAGAATGGTAAAACCTTGAGAAAAGTTTCTTCTTCTTTAACAACATAAAAATAATAATTTAAAATTGTTTACCACCCATTTACAGTTACCGAATATTTCAAGGGAGACAATTGGCGTGTCCATCCCGATTGGGTGTATTGTGAGTACAACAGTGTTAGCGATTTGGAGAAAGAACGTGAAAGTTCTGGTGAATATTCGGGTTCTAGAGATCAAGAGCCAAGTTTTGGTTCACCCGAAGAACAGGTGTTGCACTTTTTGTCTAGAGCTGGAAGGCCCGGTTGGAAATGGATGTCGGTAAGCAAACTTAGTCAACCATGCACAACATTTATTTGCAAATATCAAATATATAATAAATTAAAAACATTTTTCCGCTTTTCTTTATTTAAGGTACGACCCAAATCCCCACAACCCCATCATAACATGCATGGTGCAACACCCGTTGGGCATTTTGCCCAACACATAAACGTGCAGAGTTCTCGCAAAGCGGAGCCATATTATTGCGATCGAACCCTGTTACAAAGTTTAGTACGTGATGCCATGGTTACAGATGGCTTGGATCGCAACACCACAGCTGCCCCTAACGGCAAAGAAGATAAAAAGTAAGTTTTTTGAGATAACCAAAGAAGATTTAAAAGTTTTTATTTTTGGTTTTGTTAAGTTTTCATTTTTTTTTCAAATGTTGCACTTTAAAGCACCTTTATTTCTTTTGATTTTCTAAAAACATATTTCTAGGTTTTATCACAGTTTATTAAAGCACCTACTTTTCTTTATATTTTCCTCCACTTAATTCTATTTGGTTTTATTTCTTTTAATGCAAATCTATTTTTAATTTAATGCAATTTTCAATCCAAATAATTTCTTTATAATAATTTTTTTTGCAAAACAAACACATTTTTTATAATATTTTTACACTAAAAACTTTTACTTTATGACAATAAAACTTTTATAGTCCTATCGCCACTTTGATGGCAATTTTGAAAAGGTAAATTCTTTTTAAGCAAAATATTTTATTCTCCTAAGCACTTTGCCGTATTGCACAACGTTAAATTGGCGGATAAGCAGCTCGAGTAAAAAAATAATGTGTATTAATAACTAAATGAAAAAAAAAGTATTAGAAATTTGGCTTGATTTGAAGAAGTTTAAACCTAATAATGTATATTGCCCTGGATGTATGTTGTAGTTATTGAATATTTGCAGCTCCATAAAAATGTTTTTATGTCAAAAAAAGTAGCAAGAAAAACTAGTCGAACTATAGTTTTGCTTCGCTTTTATTCCAAGTCCTTCATGTTTGTTTAAAATTGGAAAACCTCAAAGTTTTGTGTTCTTAGAAATAGCTCGAAATGACTTTAAAAAAACAGAATTGTTTAACCTGACAACACTGATTTAAAAAAAGTAAGCGATACACAACCTACCTTTTTTAATGCTTAGGTTAGACTAATTTATATTTTTCATTTTTCTTCAATACATGAGTACACGTACATAATAAAAGAGCAAACAAAAAGTCACGGCACCCTAACTTTGCCGATGGCAGCTTTAAAATCTACTTCTAAAATTAAAGACCATCTTGACCTTTTATTTGTTCTTACATTATTATCGTATTTTAAGCAGAAATCGATCATTTAAATGCAGCCGCAAATCAGGTCACAGTTTGATTTGGAAACTCTATAACTCGTCACTGCTATCGAATAATTAAAAAAAACGAAAACTCTGCTTGGAGAGAAAAAAGACTTACTCGATGTGTAATGCATAGATTGGGATATGACAAGGCTTATAAGTGTCCCCTGTAATAATTACTTACAGAAGTTTCTTAGATAAAAAGAAATACGAAGCAATTTATAACCTTCCACTTGATCTTTTTTGTAGTTCTAAAGGAACGCATACTCCGGATAAATATGTAGGAATTCGTTCCAGGACTTGAGCTGCATAATTACCCAGCAAAAAAAATCTTAACTTGGAATGTGACTAGTGCATACCTACTGCTTCTTTTATTGTCTTACAAAAGTGATGTGCGAAATGAATATGTTTAGCAGTTTCTTAAAAAAGATCATTAGGGGCTCTAAAGCAGAGCCTCTCGCAAGGAACCTCATACAAGAATCATGTAATCTTTCATAGAAGTGGAAGCGGTGCCCAACTGCACTCTGTCTTATAAAGCTGCTTTCAAGGAAGCATAATAATAGCAATTTTAAGGATTCATCATTGGTACTGGTTGGATCTGCAACACACAGCAGAGATACAACAATGGGCCTGCAAAACTACAAGTGATCCCGACTGAATTTAATCGATGATTTGGATTATATTGATTTTAAAGATGTTAGGAACTGAATAAAAAAAGACAAAGTTGACAAAAATCACCAAACCAACATGCTATCCTTTTCGAACAATAGTAAATTTGACAGTAACTTAATCCTTTGCCTAAGAAAAAAAATAAAAGCGTCATGTAGCCCTGGTCTTCTGGAACCATAGTTTGGGTGCATCTACATACATACAACTTTGATTTGGGCTAATTGCTTGCCGTTTACATAATTGAGCCAACCAGTTTTGAAGAAATCACTCAGACTTAGATCGCGGCCCAAAATACGCAGCATTAGTAACGTTTGTGTGAGCAGGCGACGTTCCGTATAAGACAATTTCGCTTGTTTTCCTTAACTTTAACCAGAATATTTGCTAAAAATTGTGTTCCTTTTCCAAACGCTCGAAAATAAATAATCTTTGATCTTCTGACTCAGTTTGATCTCAAATGAATGTAAGCCCAAGTGCCAGTGCAAAGTTCGCCAAGTTGGAAGTCGCTTAAAGAAAAAACGGTTTTAGAAATTTATAGCGTGTTGAGATGTCCCTTAATTAGCTTTGTTTTGTCAAACAAATTTTAATAAGTTTGCATAAAAAAACTTTGAGGTAAAAGGTAATTCTACTTAAAAAGCTAGTTAGATTTGGAATCTATTTACTGAAAAAAAACATATTTTTCTCCAACCTGCGAAAGGATTCATCTTCTGTAAAACTTCACAAAATTCCCAATTTAACATCTTTACTTTTCCTTTTACAGACAAGGCTATCAAAAATTCGTAGTCACAACATCATATGTGGCCACACGATCCGGTCTTTTGCGTTGGATAGATCATATTAAAACCCCTGAAGACTCACCAGAACCGTAAGTTTTAATTACAATCACAAATGATATTTGCCTTAATGGAACTTTTTACTAAACAGACACTTTAGTGAAGACAATGCTCGCGCTATAGATATGTCCTGGTATAAGAGAGCTATTGATCAGCATACTGTCGAACAAGATAGTTTTGTATATAGTGTACCCTTTGGTTCGGGCTATAATACGAAAACCAATTCTACATTAGTAACAGCTTCTCATGCCATTTTTGTGGAACACCGTGGCCATAAAGCACCCGCTGCAGTTGTGGGTCTACAATTTCAACATGATTCTTTGGCTAAACATTTTATAAGCATAACGTCGGCTGTAAGTATTTGTAATTTAAAGTGAATCCATTAATAAATTTAAATGAATCTTATTTTGATTAATGTTTTTTAGTGCACTGGCATGACTGGTTGCAAGCGTACTTGTGCCTCCGATAATTTGGACTGTTATGTGTTGGACAACAGTGGTTTCGTTATTATTTCCGAAGAACCAGAACACACTGGCAAATTCTTTGGTCAAATTGATGGCACCATAATGGATTCTTTGGTTCAAGATCGTATTTATAAACGTGTGACAGTCAATGATTATCAAGGTGTATGTTCGAATGCTGATAATCCTTATACGGCCGATGGTGTTATGATGCGACCTCATCGAGCCGCTTCTTGGCTTTTTAAATATATTTTATCGTTAAGTACCACCTGGCTTTCGCTGCTTCCAACACCGATTAAGGCCTGGCCTCAGGATGATTATAACTACAACGAAGAAGGCTTTGAAGAACCCACCTATCCTGATGATTATGAGCCATTCGAGGATGATTATAATTCGCCTATAGATGAGGAAATGGATGAAATGTTTACCACCGCCGATGTGGTAAAAGCTTTTGCTCTTAAAAACTATTTAGAGAAATAAATTTATTTATTTCATTATAGGAAATTACCACACCTGCCCCTAAACAACATAAGCCTCATATCGGACCTCGTTCTAATCCTGATCCAAATAATGCCCGCCGTTGTGATTTACGCACCGATTTATATATGCTGCAGCCGGAAAGATTAAATCAAGGCGGTCAAAATAATCCCTTAAAGGTTTGTTTTTAATTGCAAATGTTATAGGCAGCTGCTGACGGTTTGTTTTTTTTTTTGTAAAATTTAGGGTAAATTAACAAATTGTCATGTGTCAGGTTGCGAACGTCCATTCAGTGTCCAAAAGATACCACATAGCAATTTAATACTTTTAGTGGTGGACACTTTGTGTCCTTGCGGCTCTAAGCAATTGGATATTGAGCCCTTGGAAGAATCTGGTATTGTGGGTAAGTTATTAGCAAAAAAATTTTAGTTTTGGTTGCAAGTTTCCAAAAAATTGTATTTAATTTTATCCCACCAGGCGCCTGCAGTACCCGACGTCAAATGCAAGAAACCCAAAAACGACGAAGACCTAGAAAGTGCATAAATTATCATCCGGAAGAAATTGAAATACAACAGTGTGGCAGGGGTACAAATCTCCTACAAAATCCAGTCCCAATTCTAATAACCCATGTAGTCATGATTATAGTGACGTTATTGCTTACTAACGCGTGATACTAAGTGACTTATGGAAATCATTAAAGGGGTTACCTAAAAAAAATTAGCAGACGCCCACACTCATTTATACACAAAGGCACTAGAAAAATTACTTCATTTTGTTTTTAAGACAAATTCTTAATCATTAAAATCCAACATTAAGAGAAATAATATTTTTCAAAACAACATTCACCAGAATTACTACACTTAGCAAAACCAATGCAGAAAACCAAAATTAGGAAAATCCAAGAAAAAAATCCAAAAATTAATATATATTTTTTTAACAAACTCAATTTTTTTTCAAATAATTAAAAATTTTATTATTATAATTGTAGTTATAAATGTTTGTTTATGAATTGTTTTAACATAACTTAGGCAAACAATTTTCTCTAAGTGTAAAAGTAAACTGTAAAATGGGAATGTAAAATGTTTTTTTTTGAATGTAACAAAAAAATATATTTTTTTTATTATTCATTCACAATGAATTGTAAGACGGCAGAGGTATAAAGAAATTATATCTTTAAGTGACAAGAGAATTTATTTAGTAAAACAACAACAAACTTAGTTTTTGTTAATAAATTTAAAGTTAAATTAATTACAAAAGACACACAACAATGAAAATAAATTAATGAAGTAAATTATGTAATTGTACCTACAAACTTACAAATTGATGAAAAAAAAAACATGGAAAATGTAATTTATTAAATAATTTATTTAGAAATTAGTTCAAAATCAAAAAGAAGTTTAAAAAAATCCTAAGTTAAAAAATTTTCCATTAGACTTAACCCATTTAAGAAGTAATTTTTTTTCCGGTACATAAATTGGTAAAAGAGCATAATATTTAAACCTCTTTTTAATGTTGTAACAAAAACATTGTGTAAAACCCTTAATAATCGCAAAATATAATTTAACAAGAAGAGGGATCAAAAAAAAGGAGAATGTTTGAAATCAGTGGTGGCCAAACTCATATCAATAAAATTTACGCTTGTGTGTGAAGCAACAAAACGTGAATTTTTTATTGCCGTGCAAGTTTTGTGTTTAGTAGACAAGTTTTTCTTCAAGCCGGTCAGTCTAGTGGTGTAGCTAGCAGACCCAGCACCAGCCTAGGACAACAATAGACCAACCACATATTCTTTCCGAAATTTAATGATTACTGAAACTAAGCAGCCCTATGTTCCACAAGAATTATTTAACTACATATGTATATAGTTCGAAAGAACCACTTCTAAACGGCGATCCCGAGCAAGAGCTAAACGCCAGCCACATTGGCGACAGCTGATACGATTACAAGAATGCAAGTTCAAATTGCCATTATTTTTCTAAAATAATATTTGATAATATTATAAAAAAAATACTAAAAGTAAAAAATTTGTACTTTTTCCAAAACTTTTTATGTTTTTAAATAAAATTCAAAACAATTTCAAAATATTTTTCATATGATTTAATCTTACAGAGCAACCTTGGTAAGAGCGTAAAGCGTTGACTGACGGCTATTGCTAACGCTGAAGTAACGTTAACGTTGTAGACTTCATAACTAAAATAATATGATAGAGTAAGAAAATCGGTAGATTTGATATGAAAATAGCTAAAATGGCATTACTTTTCAACAAAAATCACCCGCAGCGCGTTAGCTGTTTATATTAGATTTTCCAATTGCAAAGCGTTGACGTTGCGCTATGTCGGTTTGCTTCATACAATTTTTATGGGCATACGAATTTTTGACGGCTAATCAACTAACTATCCTACACAGATGTGCGATTATGTCAAATAAAAATCTGATAGAATTCTGTTCTACATGAGAAAATCGCAAGAAAATGTGTGATTGAATGCCACACT
>NDXZ01084582.1:0-11278 GCA_003055125.1 Paykullia maculata | reverse complement strand
TTACACACAGAGAACGTTGTGAAGGGTATTTAAGATTCGGTATAGCCGAATATAACGCTCTTACTAGTTTTTTTTAAATTTTATTAGGTTCATATAGAGGATTGTTTAAAGAAGAGTAAAAGAAATTAAACCATTTTATGGATTGTTTTTTTTTAAATTTATTTTTGTTTGTTTGTTTATTTTGATTGTTATTATTATGGTTTAAAAATGTACTATTGGAGCTCCTTATATTTGTTAGACGGTAATAAGTTTAAGTTTTGGGAAAATTTTGTTTACAATTTTAAGGTTAGGTTATGAAATAAAATTGTTATTTGGGAATAAAAAAAATGTATTTAAGATATTTTTTTTTTAAACAATTATTTAAAAAAGGAACATGACAAAAAAGTATTTGGTATCTTTACTAAAACAGGGAACATTTGAATAATGAAGAAATCATTTATAAGGTGATGTCAATTCGCAGAACACTTTTGTTGACATTTTTTTTTAAATACATACATATGTACACGGATTTTGACAATTTGGGCAATTTGGGTTTGAGAAAATCAGTCGTAATAAAAAAATTAATCAGCTAAGCTTTTAACACCACCTTATGAATAAATTCATCTTGATTTGAATTATTGCTGTTGCAAATAACCCCTTTATATAGTTTTTAGGTTATTTAATTGTTATTATAAAACTTTTATTAAAATTTTTAGAATATTAGGACACATTTTTGCAAAAACAAAACTTAGGAAAAAAAAAACGTCTCTAATAAATATTGTTAAATTTTTGCAAAAGAAGAATAAAATTGAAAATGTTTTAATATGCACACGATTGTCAAATCACATTGGATTCTATTATTTGCCAAGCACTTTAGGGAGTAAGAACTGCATAAGATAAAATGGTTAGTGATTCTTTTTAAGTCTCATATCCTAACTGAGCAAAAGGTAAAATATTTCCATAATCCTTAATAAGGATTGTTTAAGCTTTGCCTTAAACAATAATTCTTTAAATTTACTTCAACCAACGTTTATAAAAAATGGCGGGAAAAAGCTTATCAAAAACGAATCATATTATTTTGGCGTAAAATATTAAGAAACAAGGCATCTACAATTTGCTGAAACAACTTCATCTCACTTTAAGATCATTTTTTAACTTTAAATTATAAAATTCGTATAATAATACTTTGAAATAAGTTATCAGTTTGACAGTTTGAAAGTTTTTAAATTAAAAATTTTATTCGAAAAGTAAACAGTTTAAATAAGATAAAAGAACTTTTATCGTACGTTTTTGAATATTATTAAGACCTTTGCAGGCGGTTGTCATATCTTACACAAATGTTGTCAGAAAAATGTTTAAAAAATGTCAAATAACCTTTTGAACTGAAAATTTATCACTTGGAGGCAATTATTAAATACCAGTCCATTGTTACACTGCATTTACACAGTGTAGTGCAGGGTTTGTCCTAAAAAATGTGTGGCATTAATTATTCTGATAGTTTTTTAATTTTTTTTTAATAAGAGTAATGTTCTAGAAGACCATTGAAGAAACAAATACAATTTCTAAATACTATTACATAAATAAGTTAAAAAAATCCAGTTAATTTTTATAAAACTTTTAAAACGAAAAAATTTAATTATGTTGCTAAAAAAGTGAACTGTTACCTGCATGTGTCAACACAGTTTTAGCACATTGCCAGGTCTGACAATCGTGTGAAAAGAGCTTAACACTTAATTTTTTTTTTTAATGTTAAGTTGTTTTTTTTACCGTTACTATACATATATTGACAATATTTAATACAGAAATTATTTTAAGCGGCAGTAAGACAGTGGGGCTGAAGGTTTATTTTAAGTATTTTTGGATAAAAAAAAAAACAAAGAAAACTAAAAATCTTTTATTTTATTCTAAACACTCCTAAACTAAAAAATATCTATTATTAATATTATATATGTACATATACATTAAAATAAATGAAACAATAATGTATATACAAACACCAATCACATCACACTGTACAATATTTTAATTAATATTTTTCCTATGCAGAGTTATTTTTTTTTTTAATTAAACAAATATTTAATATCAGAAACAAAAATTAAGAAACCTTTTGAAAAAATTCACAAGGAATATAAAAAATAGGATAATGTTATTAAAAATTAACCACTGTAACTCTGTTAGATTTTTTTAAAATTTATTTTAAAAACAATTATTTTTCTTTAATAATTATGTATGTATATTACAATTGTTTTTTTAATATTTTTGTTTGTTTTATTATTTTATATACATATCTAAAAATCTTATGTTATATGAAAGCCAAAAAAAAAAAAAAAAAAAAATTGAAAAATGTTTTTTTTTTTATCAAGTATGTAGTTTAAATTTTTAGTAAGTACCTAAATTTAAAGAAATGTTTAATTATTTTTTTTTACAAATTTTAGACTGTGAATTAGAAAATTTTTAACACTAGAGAAGTTTATATTTGTTTTATATATATATATATATTCCCGTCGTTCCTACAAGGAGCATAGGGCCGTATATTTGTTTTAATTTTTTATATTTATTTATTATTTTAATTTTATAATACAATTTTTTTATATTTTTTTTTTTTTGTAAATTCAATTTAATATTTCACGCTTAGAAACATAAAATTTATTTATCTGTTAATTAAGGAAACTGTACATTTCTTAGTTTTAATACTCTTTTTTATATTTCTTAGATAGAAAATATTTGATAGATGTTTCTATTTAACTTTCTTTTTTTTTTTTTTTTGAAATAGTCCTTTTTTATGGTGTTTTGACTTGTATCAAGTAATCATGGACTAAATAAAAACAACCTTTTTAAAACAACAACTATGTTAATTGACATCACACACTTATTTAAAAGTTGTCTTTTTTGAATACAACCCCAACTACATTAAAATAAAATATTCTTTTTGTAAAGCAAAAAAGTAATGAAATTTAGGCATTCTATAAAACCACAATATATGTATGTATGTATATATATTTCATACATATGTATATATTTTTATATATTAAAGCTATTTGAAGAAATTTTTTAAATTAAATTTTAATCAAACTCAGTTATGCCATTTTTTTTTAACAAATGCGACCAAAAACTTTTAACTTGTACAAAATATTTCGCTAAATATTTTATATACAGAAAATCACAGTTACCCTCTAAAACTTACAGAAAATCTTTAATAAAATTTTTTCCAATAAATTCTTAACTTGAGAAAATATAGGTTAAGAAAGCTTCCTTGTTTATAGAGAATTTCCCATGAAATTTCATAGAACATTTTTGATAAATTCTCTAATAATTTGTAATTCTCTATTTTAGGAAAATTGTAGACAAATTCTATCCATTAAAAATTTTTAAACCAACACCAAGTAAAAAAGGAAGAAAAGCGAGAAGTTAAAAAAATTAATAAAAATAAAAAAAAAAAACAAAATTAATTGCATACCTATTGATTTATTAATTTTGCATTTTAGTTCTTTTTAAAAACAAGCATTCACATTATATTGATAGCATTAAATTGAATACATTTAAAAATCACATAAAATAAATTTGTATAAAATTATTGCTGTAAAATAAAACAATAATACATA
This sequence comes from Paykullia maculata, assembly GCA_003055125.1. Classification (NCBI taxonomy): domain Eukaryota; kingdom Metazoa; phylum Arthropoda; class Insecta; order Diptera; family Rhinophoridae; genus Paykullia; species Paykullia maculata. Next base: position 7,697 of record NDXZ01084582.1, on the reverse strand, counting down.
AGTATGTGCAACCGATACAACTTTTCTGGAGGTTGTGAATCTAACGATTGTTTCAAATCTCTAAATATTCCATTTTAGCAAACATTGTAAAGTGCTATGTTTTAAGATCTGGTAAATGATGTCATATTAGCAAGCGTCTTAGCAAAAAAAAAAAAAAAATGTCCATCCATCGACGAGGCAATTTTATATGCGTAATCGTAAACGTTAACAATACGTTGGCGGATTCACAAGGTGTGTGCTACATACATCTCATATTTTTTTTATTTATTTATTTACATATTTTTATTTTCATTTATTTTACTTGGGTCTAAGAGACTCTTCCAAGTTACTGATACATTTCTTTTTATATACAGGCCTGTTCTAAAAACCACGTGATTTTAAATCACTTACCATTTTAAAATCACACGTATGATTTCTTCCTGGTTTGTATATCACATGAATAAAAAATGTAAGGCAAACGGCCAGCTTCTTCGTTTTGTGTTAAAAATATTATTATTAAAATATATTAATATTTTTTATTTATATGAATATTTTCAATATGAATTAAACAAATTATTTAGGTTTTATTTTATAATGTTATGCATATTTTTCATTACTATAACATTATTGATACTCGATCAAGCATCGATTTATTGTCGAAGAATTAAATCGCAAAAAATTGTAAGAAAGAAGTTTGTTTGAAAATCATTAACTTTGATTATTTATTTTTTATAACATATATAATTGTACTAAAAAAACTGAATAAAAAATATTTTAAATTATTTTATAAAGCATTTCGTTAAGTTCATAAAAAAGTTTCCGTTTCCGGCAATCACTTAGGCGACTTAAAATCAAGTAATTTTTAAAAATGTATTAAATTCCAATTCTGTAATATAAAGTCTGTGGGACCTTAATTATACGTGATTCGATTAACCGGCAACATCAATTATCCGTCAATTTCATATCAATTTAACCCATATCGTCCCAGAGATTTTTTTGAATAACTTTCAAGTAGTTTGGTGGTTCGTAGTTAGTTTGAGATTGAGTTTGTTACAAAATTAAGAACTTCTTACATTTGAAGCTAACCTCTTACAATATTTAATTTTATACAAAAAAAAAATTGAGTTTTAATTTAAAAAAAAAAAGGAAAAAAGCATTTGAAAACGCATGAAATTTACTGTTCGATTAATCGAACACTGGGACGATATGGGTTAAATAAATTTGTATCGATTAACCGTGATTACCTCTATTATACGGGATTATAAGCATCATTTTTTTTCAATAGTTATTGAACAATCTTACATAGTGTAATTAAACGAAAAAGTTAAATTCCCTATTGCATATGATGATTCGAAAGCATATACATACATCTGTTTAATTTTGTAAAATTCACTGTTTTTTGTCACAATGATTTTTTTCCTTATACCATTTAAACATGTACATATAATCCTTGTATAATTTTGTTATTACATACATATATATGTACACACATATTTTAAAATGTAGATACAATAATATTCATTTATTAATTAATAAAAATATATGTTTAACCGGGAAAATTGATTATCCAGAATGCTTTCGGTCTCGACCATTACGGATAGTCGAGGTCCCACTGTATTGCATAAAAAAATGTGTAGTTAGTGATTTAAAATCATTTTGTTAAAAAAAAAGTGATTCTTAGAGCAGACCTTTATAATTTTTGTGAATCGCCTAATTAAGTTTTTAGAAATTGTTAAATTTTGATTACAACATTTTTTTTTGTTTACTATTTGCACGGTTTTAAATATACATATGTATGTATGTATCCTTAAAAACTTTTAAGGCCTACAAAATTAAATTGATTCATTACTAAAAGATTTTTTTTATAATAATTGCAGTTCAAAAGTTTAGATTTCATGTTTGTATGTATGTATTGGACCAAGGGTTTTGGTAAATCTATTAAATAATGGGTCGTTTACCAATAACAACCAAAACATAGTTGCGTTACCAGTTTTCAAAAAAAGGCTGCTAATGTCACACTTGACAAAAAAAATACATATTTCTTCGCCTCTCTTGCCAATAAGCTAATTTTGATCGACCAAATCTTGTTCTCGTGTGTGAATGCTCAATTATCAATATAAACCTTTATTTTATTTTATTTTATTTTCATTGAAATTTTGCTCGATTTGAATGTTTCACAGAGGTAAAATATTTGTCAATACGACATTCCTGTTTTTGTCTAAATTAAATATGTACATACAAGGCGAATATATAATTAATATAATAATATTAATTATAATAATAATTAATAATATTAATTATAATATTAATTCGCCTTGTAAACATACATACATACATATTACATACATATGTTAAAACGGTTGTTTGAAGTGCTAAAAAACCGACATGATGCCAATTAATACAAATTGGGGTCCAAATGACATGTTATTTCTCTGCATGATTGCATCTCTTCTCATGGTACAACAAATTTTTTCAAAAACGTTGAGGTGAAATATTTTATGCAACCGCAATATTTCTTTTGAAAACCATTTGTTTCAACTATTTTGCAGATCACCGATAAATTTTTTTTAATAAAAATCTAATCAAATCAAAATAAAATTGTCTAAAGGGCAAAAAAAAAGAAAAAAATCCGTTTTATAATTTTGTTTTGAAATTGTATAATTCATGGGTCGATTATGAATAGCAACCGAACCGAAAAGTATCCTCGGAGAGGATATCGGTTAACTCCTGTCACTGTGACTGCTACTGATAATACCCTGGACCCTTTTCAGAGCAACTGCAGCCCATCCTAAACGCCTTTGGTGCAAATTCATAGCTTTTTACAGATTTTTCTTTTTCCTCAAAAAATAAGAATAAACTGAATGCAAGCGATGCTTAACATCTAACGTTTTAAATTTCTTAAAAGGCACTGTAAACATAATTTAATCAATATTTAGGATTACGTTTGTGTAACTAAAGTGGCTATTTATTTGGTTCTTTTTCCCCCTTTTATCATTTTATTTATAAAACATATACTCATAACTATATTCATAAACAATTTATAACTTTTTTAAAGGTTTATATAAGACAGATTTCTCATAAAAAATCGGTTTATGAATACGGGTTGTATATTATATTCCTTACTGAGGAGCATAGGACCGTAACAGTTCGATTCGAAATCTATTCTAAATCTATATATTCAACAGTTTATTCTTGCTCTGGCTAAAGTTCAGACAGGCTGCTTATCTTTTATAAGTGTTTTTTTTTCTTCTAATAATTAATTGAACCTAGTTTGAAAACTGTTAAAAGCGTTGAAGCAAATGAAAATATCGAGTTGAAATTAACATTGTTTCGTTAAAACATCAACAGCCATTAAAATTAATTTAATTTTAGAAATTCTTTAAAGTTATTACTGGGATTTGCTTGTAAAGAAATTTTTATTTAAAATATTAATTTTTCTTGTTTTCTATGCAATTTTTTTCCACCCTAGTCTTCGATTTTGGCTTGTGGTCTTGGATCTGGAAATTATATATGAATGTATGTAAATACATACATACAACACATTTTTAATTTAATTTTGTTAACATTTATCTACAATGTTCTATGTCTGAACTTTATACATGTATGTATGTATGTATGTACGAGTACGAGTTGATTAATTGATGTAATGGTTGAGTTTTTAATTTTTTATAATATTTTTTTAATAATTTATTTATTTATTTATTTTTTTGCGTTTTTCTCTGTATGTTTTATAAAACTTTATATTTAATTTTAGGCTTAATTTTTATATAATATAATAATTAATAATTGTTGTTGTGGTTTATTTTTCTTTTAATTTATATTGTTTTTTTTAAGTTTTTCATCAAAAAAAGTAATTCATTTACAAAATAAAATAATAATAATAAAAATATTTTGTTTTGTGTTTAATGCCATTTACCAGTAATAATTCTTGTTTCTATTATCGCTCCTTAATTTAAGAAATGTTGTTTGTTTTTTGCTTCTTTATTCGCTTCCAATGCTTTTGAGAATAGATTCGAACGTCATTAGCACGTGGTTTATTTTTCTTGAAAATGTATGTTTGTATATGTTTAGATCGGGTTGAATAGTTTAGAATTTCTTAAGTATTTAAGAATTTTTCTTGTTGTTTAGAGGCAGCAGCTGCTGCCATAGATGACCATAAATGCTGCAACATGGCCGTGGTAAGGGTTGTGGCCGCTGCTGATGAGGCTGTTGGTGTTGCATCTTTAAGATTACTATTTATCATATTGACGGCTTGTAATGCCGCCGCCGCAGCCGATGCTGCATTTGCTTCGTCGTCATCGCTTGTTATTGTTGCACAAGTGGCAGCATTGTTATGTTGGTAATTGCTGTAGGATAAGCCCGCCGTGGATGACGAGCAAAATTTACTTTGTTGCTGTGGTATTTGTGTTGTTGTTGTTGTAGGAAGGGGTGATGGTGGTGGTTGTAGTATATTTTGTCCGGGCGGTTATTGCATAAAATAATCAGGATGTTCTGAATCTTTTTCAAATCTTTTCGCTTCTTCGTGCATACTTTCTTTGATTTTGAGTATAGCCGCCGATTCCGTTTGGTCATTCTCGCCGGGTCCACCAAAGCCGCCCAGATTATAGTCACCCATTCCACTGCCTGAATCTTCGCGAGGCGTGCCGGGTCCTCCGTTGGCTGGTGAGTTTTTCATACCATCGAGACCGGTGCCATCGCCGGCTCCACCATTAAGTACAGGGCCCATTGAGTTCGGACCGCCACCCATAGGACCCATGCCCCCAGGTCCGCCACCGCCACCGTCAGGACCTCCGCCCATAGGAAACTCTGGTTTCATTAGCGAGTACATGTTGTCGCCAGGACCACCAGGGCCCGATTGTGTATCTTGCGGCGAGGGCATTATGGGTGTACCCGGTCCAGGCGGACCGTTTGAGCCCGGTCCGGGACCATAATTACCAGGCGATGATGATGAGTACGCATTCATTGGAGCTGTGGCATTGGGCTGCCACTGCGGTGGCCTACCGCCAGCACCCATTCCCATTGGCGGCATACCACCCGGTCCGGGCGCTGGACCTCTCATGCCTCCTGGTCCACCATAGCCCATTGGACCCATGCCTCCCGGTCCTCGGGGCGGATTCATGCGAGGATTCATGGGACCCATTCCACCCGGCCGCGTTGGATCCATACTATTCGGCATCATTGGCTGTCCCGGAGGACCATTAAATTCATTGCCCATACCCTGCATACGCACACCGGGCCGAGGACCGCCTGGATATCTTGGACCACCCATAAACGGTGGCTGGCCAGGCATCATTTGTGATGGTGGGGGCTGCGGACTGGACGCATGTGTTGGTGGCGAAGGTCTCATTGTTGAACTGGGGAAAAAATTCGCCCCCATTGGGCCGCCCGGTCCCATGGGACCATCGCCGCCCGGTGGCATTTGGCCGAGTGGACTTGGCGCTGGACCGCCGGCACTGTGTGGACCACCAGGGCCAATACCATTGACTCCATATCCTGAACTTACAAAACCATAATCGTGGAAAGCCTTGGCTTCTGATGAGTGATCGCACTGATCGCGTCTTTCGGGTGCAGCGCAGTACAAATCCCAAAATACACACCACCATGTATGCAGGAAACCTGGTGGCTCGCCCAACGTTATGTTTTTCTCCCATCTGATTTCGGAGAGGAAAGTTTGTGCAGCTTTTTGTGCTCCCACATGCAGCAGGTATTCGTACACGTAAAGAGCTAACTTTTCACGGGCCTGGGCATCTGAAGGCACCGACGACGTTTTCGATTTGCCATACATTTTATATATTTATTTGGTTGGTGATGTCAAGATGTGAGTTTAAATATTTATATGTTCGTATGTTTATTGACTCTATTTAAGTTTATATGGTTGGTTGTTGGTTACTTTCTTAAGGAGTTACAAATAAAGTCCTTTTTTTGTTTTTTTTTTGTTACTTTTGTTGTTTTTTTTTCCTTTCCAGCTGATGATGCAGGTTTGTTATTTGTTTTGTTGTTAGTAGGGTTGATGCGCGTGTTGTTAATTAGTAAATCTTGAAAATTTTTAACTTTTTTTTAAATAATTGGCGCTTACTCTTTTTAACAAATCCAGCATATATTTTCTTCGTCTGTTGTTTCGTTTAGCTTTTTTTAAATACCTATGTACTTTTAATAATTGTAGAGATAATATTGCTGCTTGTTGGCCGCTAATTCTTTTTGCTGGTGCTGTGCTCCACCGTCATTCATACACATACACACACAAACGCACGCATACAATAATGTTTATGTGGGGATAGATGGATGGTTAGTCGGTCGGTTCGCTAGTTGGATGTGTGCTTGAGGAGGAGAATGAGAGAATGTCTGCTCACGCAGCCGTTCTCCTAGTTTCTATAACATCCAGCATTTTCAATCAATTTTATTAACTTTTCAGCAAAATTTTTAAATTTGTTTCTTATAACTCCACTTCAATTTATATTAAGTATTAACTTTAAGCTGAAGCTTATTGTTATTTTTTTTGCAAAGTTTTTGTATTAAAATATTTTTTTCTAATAATTTTTCTTAACAATTTTTTGTTGAAACTTGCGTACCATCAAAAAATTTACTTTTGCTTTATTTTTTACCATCAAAAATGATTTTATATTTCATTATACCTTTATTTCGTTAATTTTTTTCCTCTCTCTCTTTGTGTATCTCTTTCTCGTTCTCTGCGTTCAGTTACTTTTCTTTTCTTTTTTTGTGTGAATTTTCGTTTAGAAAAAAATTTAGTTCATATTTGTCTTCTTGTATGCTGCCTCTTCGTTTTACCGTTTCTTTTACTAGCTTGTGTATTTTGTATTATAATATTGTTGTATTTTATTACTTTTGTTGTTGTTGCTACTGCTGCTGCTTCTTCACTACTTTTGTTGAACAACCACCTCGTATGTTGTTTTTGGAATATATGTATTATTTCTTTTTGCTTTTATTTTTATTTATGTGGTGTTGATTTGTTCACTCTTTCACTCACACCAATTTCCACCTTTTTGGTTGTGTGACGATTTTTACTTTTGTTTCGTAAATGTTATTTGTTGTGTGTGTGTGTTTCGCAAACTGAAAATATAGGAGAAAAGGCAAAATTTCAATATGAAAATAAAATTAAAGATACGAATAATAATGCAATGAAGGAATTGCCAAAAATGTACAGTGCGAGCAATGTTGTTAACTCGGCAGTTTTAAAGGGCTGGTTAATTGAATTGAAAAAAGGTATAATTCTGAATTTAAAAAAAAAACCGAATGCCTTTATAATACAAAATACCTATTACATTGATATTTATTCGAACTTGCAGGTTTCTTTAATTTAAAATTAAATTTAAAATTTTTACCACGAAACTTAAGAACATTTCAAATAAAACCATTTCTGTTTTTAGTAGGTATCATATTTACGAATTTTTATGACGTTTATACGTTTAATTTTCCTCTAAAAAAATTTTCTATAAATTTGTTAGTTTTTTTTCGTAGATTTCAAAAAAATTTTTTTTTTATTTTTTGATAATAAAATACATATCATTACTTTAGTTATCATTTACTATAAGCTTATTAATCCATTTTATTTTAGTTCTTTTTTAGAGCAATTTAATAAGACTATTTTTTTAAGAAGCTCGAGTTCGGGAGGAATTGTTTTTATAAATTTGTTTTCTATGAAAGTTTACATTAAAGATACTAAAGAACTAGTAAGAGCGTTATATTCGGCTATACCGAAT
>NDXZ01084504.1:0-17117 GCA_003055125.1 Paykullia maculata | reverse complement strand
CCCTCACCACATGTGTGTGTGTGAAGGGTATAACAATAAAGAGAAATTTTGTGGTTTTAATTATTTTGTCATTTCGTTTGTAACACATCGAAATATTTGCTAAAGACCCCATGAGGTACATACCTACATATGTACGAGTATATTTAATATGAATTTAACAGGAAAAAATATAATGAGACATACTATAAAAACAAATGGTATATTTAATGTTTATAAAAAATTCTATAAATTTCCCAGAAAACTTATGAAGTCCGCCCAAAAATTGACTCAAAATTTTTTAATAAAAAAGTATCCAAAATTTTAAAAGACAACAAATTATTTATTTATTCTGTTTTAACGGAGAATTATCAATTAACTCTCGTTTGCATAATTTTCATAAAATTTTACATCTAAGAATGTTGTTCAAAAAAATTTTTTTTTTGGTAAAATTGGTTGTTTTTAGTTAAGTTTATTAATAGATAATATTTTCATTCAACACCAGTAAAACTGATATAATAGTGTCGCATACTAGATATTTTAAGTAATACTTTTTTAAGAATTATCAAATTAAAATAAAAAATGTATTAAACATTTTTTTTTTAAAGATTTTGGTTTAAATATGTATACATGTATAGATATGTCTTTTCATACTAAATTATTTAATTCTATTCACACTAACAAATTTTTCTTAAGAAAAAATGGTAACTTTTTCCCTTGTTGTGTCCATAAACGTAGAGGCCTTATTCCATTACGAATAGAGCAAAAAAAAAGTAATACTACACAATTAATGCTGCCGTATTCGGCTGTAACGAATCTTATGGTGAAGGAGTATATATATGTAGTCATGGAGTTAAAGACATCTAATGGATCAAAAAAAAAATTAAAATTGATTTTGTTGTTAAAATTAAAGGTAAAAGAACAGAGACAGTTGTTAATTTCTGCTGATAACTCAGTCATTTTTAAAACGATTGTGATGGTTTTTAACTGTAAACTTATTCCAAATATGATCTTATTTCCATTTTAAAAGAGATGGTCATCGCTTTATCGACTCTTCATTTTTAAAAGTGTTCAAAATATACATGCATTAACACATGTGTAAATATGTATACTTAATGGTGCTGTAAATGAATATTGTAGACATTAGAAATGAAATGTCAAACTTATATACCTTTGCCACTTATGGTAAAGGGTTTAAAACAGATAGATATGTTGTATGTTAGAAAGAAGGAGAAGAAGAATAAAAGTTATTTAGCGCAATGGGCTGGATGACTGGCTGGTAATTTATGGCACTTAGCCTACGCAACAATTACAACCTAAAACGCTAAGGAATCCTCTTACTTTTCATGTGCATTCATTTATTACCAGCTACTTATAATGTCGAAGACCAGCCACAACTGATGGGTAGATGCACGGTGGTGCATTTTAGTGTTAGTAGTAGCATTACAATTACATAATGGTATTAGCATTTTTGCATTTGTTTTTTTTTCTTAGTACAACTTTTCTTTTTATTTTCTGGTTTTTTCTTGTTGCAACACAATCAATTCACATCGTGTTAAAAAGGCGAAAGCTGTGTCACTGGTGTGGTTTATTTCATTGTCTGTCTGTTTGTTTGTTTGTTTGCTGATGATGATATTACGAGTGTAACTAATGATGATGCTTATTTACAATATGTTTGAGGAATTCTCCAACACCACCACTAATTGTATTTGTGAATGAATCTTTATAAAAAAAAAACAAATGATAAAACAAAAAATAGAAACATTTTCTTGCCCAGAATGCTGTTTGTCAACATTGCACATTTGTTTCTGTAATCCATTACAATGGAGCCGCACACATAATCACACACAAAATTAGAGAAACTTAATTTGTACTCATTTGCATAAGTCTAATTCTCATTTGCAACAGCATAAAATTTGTTAGTGTTTTTCGTTTTTAAAGCGCACATTGTAGCTTTTTGTTGTGGAAGATTAAATTAAGCTGTTATGTTTCACAAAGTTAAAAGGGGAAACAAAAGGATAGATGTCCTTGTTGGGGAATGTGGTTACTATTGTTCGTAAAAATGAATGACAGTGGTAAATGATTGGTCATATTTATGCCATGCATCATATAATATTTCACAGCATTTAATTGGAATTTTTTGTTGAAAAATGTTTTTTTTTGTTTATGTTAATGATTGTAATGATAAATTTCTTTAACATAAGTCAAGAATTAAGTTAAATGTTACAAGAAAAAAAATTAAATCAAAACCACTTTTTTGCTAGAAAATTGTCTACCTTTGAAAAAATTTAAGACATTTCCAATTTAATTCTTAAACAGATTTTACCAAAATTTGTATTTAAAATTTATAATGAATTTCCTTTTAAAAAGAAATTCATGAAAGTTTCTTCACATTAAAAGATTACACCAGCCAACAATTTTTTAAGCCAGTGACTACCATGGTTAACTATTCTAACTGTTTGAACTGCTTTTTTGGAAATAGTCGTTCTTTATATTATCCGCTATGAATGCAAACATTTCGTTTTTTTATTACATTTCATTATTTCGCTAATAGGTTTTTCTTTCAGACGACATAAAAAATTGTATGGAAAATTGCGCTGTTATAATGTCTCGAATACAACGAAAAAAGAGGTTTCTTTGAATTTTATGTAATGATATCACAAAAACCTAATAGTTCTAACTCAGCGCAGCGCAAAATACATTAAATTCTCTATTTTAATTATTTTTTGTTTTTTAATTTTCTTTTCATTCCTAATATTTACGAAATAATGTAATTTTTTACAAAAGTATGACATATTTTTAATTTAGGGTTATTGACGTTCCTGGTAACCCCTACACTGAAAAGTAGAAAATTTAATCCCATTTAATGGCATCCAAATCAAATTAAAAAATAAATTAAACATATTTTTAATTCCACTTGATAATATTATAGGACATTTGGTTCTTTTTCTTACATATTCTTTAAAAGGCCAAATTTAAATTCGATGGTAAAAAAATGTTACCGAAACACCTAATATTTTGTTCATAAGAGAAACGAAGAAAATGTTTATTCATTTAATTTATTAGATCAGGTTTCGAAAAGTTTTCTATTAGAAAATAATTCAAACTTTCGTTTTTATTAATAAATGTTTAGAACTTTCTTACTCTATACAAAATTTTAAATAAATTTTAAAATAAATTTCTGTTTCTGAAAAGAGTATTGGCCCATAATCATAGTTATAAACAAAGTGTTCTTTAAGAGTCTTAAAGTACACTTTTCTTAAAAGTATGCTTTTGGTGTACTATATATAACTCAAGTATACTTTTAGCGTAAAAGTCTGCCTTAAATTAAAAAAAAAGCTGATTTTAACTTAACACTTCGTATAACTTTTGTATTTTTATACCCTTCACACATGTGGTAAGGGTATATATAGGTTTGTTACTCTGTTTGTAATTTCTTCAATATTCATTTGCGACCCCATAAAGTATATTTATTCAGGATCCTTATAGATAGGGAAGTCGATTTAGCCATGTCCGTCTGTCCGTGTGCATGTCGAAATCAAGTTTACGCAGCTCCCATAGGTCACCCAGTTATCAAACTTTTGGAAATACTTTCGAAAAAATCGGTATTAAGATAAAGGCAAAAAAAGACGACTGCCTCGTTTTTTTTAAGTTTTTTTTTTTTACTCAAAAATTTTTATATTTGTGTCTTTTGTGGAATTTTAAAGAAAAAAATTTTTTGTTTGTTTGTTCTTTTTTTTACACAAAAAATTTGTATATTTGTGTAGATCCACGTAGTGGATGGTATATAAGATTCGGCATAGCCGAATATAGCGCTCTTACTTGTTTTATTAAACTTTTGTGGTCTTATTTTGGGTTTTTCGTTTCTCTTTCAATATTTTATAAAAGAAAAATAAAATACTTCTAAAAGTTTGAGACTTCTGATTTCTATTTTATTTTTTTATTTTTCAACAGCTGAGTAGGGTTTCCACTTGCTCATATTTTGTTATAATATGTATGAAAACATTTTACTACTTTTTACTGGTTTAATTTAAAACATACTTTATTCTGACTATGACAGCAAAATATTTAATAGAAGGTTTTAATTTTAAAGTCGTTTTTAAAAAGAAATTGACAATAAAAATGTAACGCAATTTTTTTATACCCTTTACACATGTGGTAAGGGTATACTTATATAGGTTTGGCACATTCAAATATAGCGCTGTTACTTGTTTTAAATTGAATTAGAATGCTGATTTTTTTTAATAATAAAACTAATAATGTACTGTAAAATCTGTTGCTAGAAAAATTAAAGTTGTTGTTGACTGCATGTTAATAAATATAATAAGTAGAATATTTTCCTCAGCTGTAGTTTTCGAGGTAAACCTTTATGTCAAACATAAAGGCAGTTGCATTACATATTTTAGTATAACTGGAATAAAAAATCGAAACTCGACAACAAAATTCTCTTGAAGCTATGCTAAAATTATTACTGAAGTTGCTTAGTAGTGTTAGAGGTATCGTAAAACTTGTGCGAAAAAAATTACTTTTTATACAAAATTTCAAAATTTTGGTTTGGAAATTTTTTGTTCAGTAACATCTGGAAAACTAAAGCTAATAAAAATATTCTACTTACATATATCGCTATCCAAAAAGAACTACTTCACAATAAAAATTTGTTCAATGTTGTATACGAAAACCATAAATGATAAAAATAATTTAATCTTGTTGTTAGAATAATTTTTTTATTTAAATTTTTGCTCAATTTTTTACTTAACGAAGATTTTCGAAGACTTCAATAGCTTCTGTATACACAAAAAAAAACATGGTTGAGTGTGGTTACGGTAATATTATCACAGACAATTTTAAAATTCTATGATTACTGAAATCATTATATGATTGTGGCAATCATATAATGATTTCAGTAATCATAGAATTTTAAAATTGTCTGTGATCATATTACCATAACCATACTCAACCATGTTTTTTTTGCGTGTACTTTAATACTCCAACTTTTGTTAGATCATCCTGATGAATTGTTTTGTAAAAACTATTTCCTACATTTAATAACTTTGAACTTACTTTTAAAAGGGAACTAATTTTCTTGAATGTTTTCTCCAAAAGAGAAACAAAATGCCAAAATAAAAACCCCATTAACAAATGTTACTTTGTTATCCATTTAAAAAAGTTAATACAACTTATAATTTAGTATTTTTCCTCTATTTTTAAAACAATTGTGAATAGTGACAAACAAGAAAAGTGGGCTTCAAGACGGTTTAAACAAGGTTGTATCTTATGGCTCATCCCGATCATATAATGAACCTTTATTATATCTTGTAAATGAACGAAGGTAGATGGTGTGAATGTGTTGTTGTCACTCTTGTTGTTGCTGTTTTTCCACACAATTGTATGTAATTATTTGTAAACCAACAAACAGACTTTTGCAGCATGTGCTTGAAATTATTTAAAGTACCAACGAATGAACATCTTAAATTATATACATTTATTCAATTATTTATCTTTTCACTAGGTGAAATACAAATCTACTGAACTAAAATATTTTTGTTTGTAGTTGTGACATCATTAAACAAGTATTTGTTGTTGGAGGAAAATAAACACTTCCCTGAAGTAAATTATAGGTGAATTGTAGTCTGGCAAAAAAAAAATCACTTTTTTAATGTTTAAAATGTGCAAAGATTTCTCACTCCCATTACACGTTGCGGATTTTCATTCATAGATTAAAGGGAAAACAAATAGAAAAACTATATTCGGTCATACCGAGTCTAAATGTATTTTGTATGAATGTAATTTATAAAAAAACGTTCGAACAGTTTTATAATATTTTCTTTAATAATTTTAAAATATTTTGTATAATGTAGAGTTGACATATTTTTTCTACTTTAAGGTCATTAAGGTTGACCAAAAATTTAAAGAGGCTGTCATATTACCTAAATGTCATGTTATGATGCTAAGAAGTTTCAAAATTATTTATTTAATTTTAATTATTATTTATATACTCAATTTTATACTTTTGTTTATAGTTAAAAACACGTTGCTTCAAGCTTTGGGACTTTGAATTTAAAAAAAAATTATAAAATGCATTTTATTTAAATTAAAAAACATCAAATTTTTTTAAAATGTTTTAAAATTTTGTGCTAATTTACTCAGCCTTTTCACTTTATCTCATTCTAATAGCAAATTGCGTCCGGATATTATAAACTGCTAAAGTGGATTTCTTTTGAATCAGCTAGTCATTAAAATGTTTTCCACAGATAGACAGGCAAAAAAAATTTTTCTCTGTAGACAACAAGGTGTGCATAAACGAAGCTTTCCATACTAGATGCTCCGCATGGGAAAAAATATATGGGATCAATTTTATACTTACAGTATCTGTTGTCCTACATATATGATAGAATTTATAGATTTATCTAAAAACCAGCAAATTTTTTTTTGTGGTAGTTGTTGTTACTTTTTCTTGAGACCATAAAGTTTTATATTAAAGCTGTCTTAGTCGAAGCTCTCTTTTGCTTTTGTTTAACTAAAACAATAAATTTATTAAAAAAAACATTGTAAACATATCAATATGTAACCACGCCTAGTTTGCCCACTATATATATATATATTCTTTTAGTGGTCGTGGTAAATTTCGTTCTCACTCATCAACTGATAGGAAATATGAATATAGGCGACAAGCAATCACCATAAACTGTGAGTTAAATAGATGATATTTACATCCAACACTAACCACCGATCAAAGAGTGCTGATGATGAAACCGTAGCTGGTTTCGAAAAGGCATTTCACTCGGCAGAACTTACTTTTCAATTAGTATTCATTCATTATCACTAAAAAACAAAAATAAAATTTCTTAGAAATTTAAAAATTGAACTCAAGCCAGAATAGAATTAAAAATAGTTGTCTTAAAACAAATAAAAGTTCGTCAAAAAAACATTTGTAAAAGAATTCAATTTATGAAAAATATCGAAATATATCGATATTTTCGCCCAACCCTAATATATACTATACCCATACTGTAAGTATGTGCTAATCCCATATAATTTTTTTTTGCTAAATGGTTGTTATGGATGTAAGATATGTGCAAATATTTGTGGTATAATATTTCCATTGAAATCATTAAATAGGTTTTTGTTTAAATAATAATCTCAACAATTCCTTTTAGCAATTCCTTACATGTCCAATATACTTTATTAAAATTTTTAGGCAAAATGTGTAATATTATTGTTATTTATCTAAAAAATTAAAAGTCTGAATTATTTGAAAGAAAAAAACATTACACCCAATGAAAAACTGCAGAAAATGTTCTTAATATATCAATATTTGGTGTGGTTAATGAAATGAAAACAAAAAGCACAAGAAATGTGGGTGAAAGACGCGGGTGGCCAACAGTTAATGTTGTCTCGCACTGATTTCCCCTTTACAACTTAACAAAAGAAAACTTTTTGAAAAACTTTTGAACTTTTTAATATTGGTTTAAAAGAACAATGACCTTGTGGTCGAGTTTCCACCGCTATTAGGATGAACAACTTTGGGTCACTACGATAACAGCAATTAAAGTTTGTTTTAAAATTTAAAAAGGCCTTTTCATTAAAGACATTAAAGGGCTTTTAAGCATTAAGTTATTAGATGTTTGTGATAGGGAAACCTAAAAACACAAAAATTAAATGAAAATAAGATTAATAGCAAAGAAAACAACTCTTTTGTGCTTGTTGGTCTCCAACTGTGCCTGGGGCATTTTTAGGTTGGTTATGTTGATGGTTTAGTTGTTTCATTTTTTATAAAATGATTTTTTTGTAACTTTTGTCTTATAGTTTCTGTTGTTGTTGTATTTTGTATTATTACTTTTTTTCTTTTTTTGGGGATGCAGCAATTGCAAACTTTGGGCCACAAAGATTTATCTATGGTTTTGTTGACTTCCTTATTGGATAAATATCGGTGACAAATTTCTCAATAAAAACAGATGCATTTTGCAAAGTTGAAAAAAATTATTAAAGAAGAAAATTAAGCTAAATTATAACAAAAATATTAAATATTGTTGGATTTTTTTATTGCTGGATTTACAGCTGTCTTACATAAAATATACTGATAGAATTTAAAAAATACTTTTCGAATTTTCTAAATTTTTATTGATTTTTGTTAAAGAAAAATACGTTTAGGGCGTATTTAAGTAAAAACAATTTAACAAAGTTTAGCCATTGATATTTTATTCACAATACTTATACCCAAATTCACTCTCATTAGTTAACTATGTAATTGAAAAATAAAATTATAACTAGTTTTTAACTAATACGGGAAAAGGGCCGTGCCGTTACTAATAAAAAACTTATGCCCAAATTTACTGTCATTAGTTAACTAATAGCAATGCCTGTATTATATATATTAAATCCTGTTGTTCCTATTTCATTAAGGTTTCAAGCTGCTAGCTAAGCCTACCAGACAGGCATTTGACTGGTATTGGGGCCACCAATTTTAGTTTCCAGTCCAACGCAGGTGATCCGTGTAGAAAACCTGACACCTGAATTTCAGTGACTTTCCTTCCCTTTCATTTGTCACATATTTCCTGAGACGCACCAATTTTAGCGTGCCATTCAGGATAACCTCAGAGAAACCTAAAGGTGCAGGTCGCCCCTCACCTTAGCCGTCAGCCAGCATTTGCTGATTGACGTTACCAGGGATTACCACGTGGAGGCTACCACTTGTAGCACAGTGGCAGTGTCATCACAGATGATGATAAGGTGAGCAGACTTGAACTGACCTTTCCAGGGATAGTATACGACTTTACCAAGTTAAAGCAATCGCTACGTTTCCCTGCAAGAATCAATCCCTAATCCCCCAAAAAAAAACTGTATTAGTTAAACAATAATTATCATTTAAGTTTACAAATAGTTAATTAATGACTGTGAAATTTAATCTAAAAGACACTGATTAGTAGGAATTTTTCTTTTGAAGGCTTTTTTTCAGCAAAATGTTTGACTTTTCGTTTTTTAAATATAGAGTTTTATTTTCAGTTACTCTTATAAAATAATGAGCTGTTTATGCTGTCAGATATAATGTATTTTTTATAGAAAGATTTAAAATCTTTCTACAAAAAAGGAATGTTACAACGAAATTGATAATATTAAAATTAACAAAGACATAAATAACTTAAATAAAAAAAACTACTTCCCTTTAATATTGTCGGTTTAGGTCTTATATTTAATACGAATCACGACTTATTCGCTATTTTTTTTTAAGTTTATTTCTATTTTAAAGACTTTTGTGCTTAAAAAAGTCTGTAATAAATACAAATGTATTATAGATGGCTTTTAGACACACTTTTGAAAGTGTTGCAGCTTAATTGTTATAAACATAAATCGCGCTTGTCAGTTAATATTTTATTTTTTTACAACTTACAAACAAAAATGCCATTATACAAGTTTATTTAATGGCATTAACATTTTGATTTGCATCGCTTAAAAACTAATCAGCAGCTATTTAAAAATTACTTGTAAATACTTTTTAATTTTTTTTGTTGCTTTTTATTTATGAAGTGTCACATTCACAAATTCATATTTGCAAAAGGGTTACGCGTAGGGTTTCTAAGGTAGTTTAATAAAACTTTAAAGTTACATAAAACTAAATAAATGAAAAGAAATTTTAAAATTAAACTTAAGTAAGATAATTAGAACTTGTATCACTACAATTACTTATAAAACATATACGTCACTTTACACTGTCATAGTTGTTAAATGAAAATTTCTGCATAACCCTGTAACTGTTAAAAATTGAACATTTGTTTAAGAGGTTTCAAATTTTTATCTTTTTCATGGAAGGATTAGATTATGAGATTGTTAAGAAAGTAGTTATGATTTCAAATAATAATATCTGATAACCATAAGGTTTTAAATGAATTGGAAAACTTATTTTAGCAGTCAGGAAATTATTTAAGTAAATGTAAAAAAAAGATTTCCCATAAAAGTGTTTTATTGGTTACTGAAATACATATTTTTTGTTACGAATAAAGGATTTTTGACAAATATTTTGGCTTTAATTCGGAAACAGAATTTAAAAATTTTACTATTCCGCTTTCAATTTTTAGTTTTTATAATAATTTAAGGTATAAATCCCTTCTGTATTAGGTTAGAGTTCACACTGTGTATTATCTATGGCGTTCACACATCAAAGATCTTTTTACCCAGTAAAAACTTTAATTACTTTGTAATGAGCTAAAATACTGAAGTAATGTATTTGCACTACTACCCTTTTGACATTTTAACCCAACACTTCAATACTGCGATGTCAAGTAGGGACTTAAATGAGTCATTACTTTTATTTTACTTAAATTAACAAGGTAATACTTAAATAAGTCAAAGAAATTGTCATTAATAAGTATGTTATTGAGTACGAGCAAGTCTTTACCCAGTTTTTGCTCGGTATTTACAGTTTTTGCTCGGTATGCCTGAACACACACACACACATGATAGATAACAAAAGGCCCACCTGTGCAAGACATTAGAATTAAAATAGACTAGTTTCCTGACTCTTCTATTATGCCAATTTGAAACCATCTCTTTCCAGGCTATTAACATATAACTTTCTTTCATTAAATTAAGTTTATTTACCACATTTTCCTAATAATTTTTTATAAATGAATGAGTAAAAAGAAAAAAATTATTTATTATTTATTTTGGAACTAAACAATAAATACAGATGGTGTTTCTTAGTTTGTGACACATTCGTGTGGCCTAATACTTTAAACACAATTAAAATAATTATTTGGTGAAAAGTAGTCATTGTGTGGTTGTTTATTTTTAACCTGGTGACGAAATGTGAAACTAATACATTTATTTTCATTTAATTTCATTTTTATTTTAGCAATTACCACATAAATATATAAAACTCAACAGTAGCAACTTAATAACTAAGGGTAAATAATAAAAAAAAAAACAATAAAGAGCAAAAGTAATGTTTAAACATTTTTTTTTATTTTGCTTTGAAGAAATAAAATAATAAAAAAAATAAACTTACGATTACAAGTCAAATGCCTGCAATAAGCTCAATGACCGAATAAACAATTTAACGAGCAGCGGTTTTATAGTCTTTGTTTTATAGTTCATACGCTGCTTTGGGAGGGCCGGTAATAACGTTAATGTAAAAAAATATTGTTAAATACCTTCACAGTGTTGCCGGCAACAACAAGAAATTTTAGGAAGTTTTTTTAGAAAATTTTGAATAAATTGCTTTCTTCCTTCATTTTAAAATTTAAAAAAATAAAGTTCAGAAAAACTTGCAGAAAATTTTTGAATAAACTTTGGTTTTTATATATGTACATACATACATACATATTAGGGATGGGCAAATGCAAAATTATACAGACTTTTTTTAATATCGATCTCTGTCGATATACACATCGCACACCCAGTTCAAAAGTGACACAACTCAAAATTTATAATTTTTCAGAAATCGAAATAAACTTTTTTGATATAATAAAAATAGTTAAAAACAAAAACGTCGGACCATTGAATTTTATTTAAACTATTTAGTACTTTAGTACAACTAAAAAGAAGTCACTTTTATGAATTGCAACGTTATACCAATTGAAACATAAGGATAGACATAACTTTTTTTTAGCAACAGTTAACAACAACAAAATACACTGATATTTTTCTTATAGATAAACAAGTGTTTTGTGCATAGTTTAAGCATATAAACTCGAAAAATGAAAATTTTGAATTGTATCACTTTTGAACTGGGTGTGCGATATGTATATCGATATATCAATTTAAAAATTTTGTTAGCGCAGACAACAAATAACTAACATTTTGTCCGGCAATTTTCTACATTTTTTCTTTACATTTTTACACATTAAACACAAAAAGGACTAAAGAATAATATAAAATATGTTTTCATTGTAATTACCCTTTAATGTTATTTTATTTATGTAAGCATTACTTTATATTTATTTTCATTCCAAAATTCTTCTGCCTACAATTGTTATCGCGGAAAAAAGTAACAGTGTGACCTGTCATTACTATGTGTTGTGCCAGTTCTGTTGATTTTAAATGATGTCAGCTATTTTAAAGTGCGCAAAAAAGCGTTAAGTCCGTAAACATTATATAATGAATTTTTAGTATATCGTTACGATAAAAAAAAACCTGCCAACACTGGTTTCTGATTATTAAATTTTTAATGTTAAACTTCAATAGCTTCTCATAGTTTGTGGTCCTAATCACATTAAACGAATGTATTCAATTAAATAAAAACAAGAAATAGCGCTTCATTCGGCTGTGCCAAATCGTATTTACCCTTCACTACGTGTATTTTTGCATGTATGTATATACATATGTATGTTTTTATGTATATATCTACGTATTTATTGTCGTATGTACATGTCCGTAAGTTATTTAAAGTCTTAGAAAATTTGATTTTTTTATGATTTAAATTTTTGCCCAAATAGATTTTTCGCCCATGTCTTTGCTGATTCTGGGCCAATTAAAAAATTAAAAAAAATTTTTTTTTGCTTACATCTCTCTTTTTTTTGCTTATATCTCTTTGGATTTTAGTGATTATCAATAGAAAGAATCTCGGGAAAATTTCTGATAGTTTGATACCAGTAACGGTCTGCTGGACAAGGGGGTTAAGAAAAGTTGATTTCAACAGACTGACAGACGGACATGGCTAAATCGACTTCTTTATATATAATATATAAAATGTATTGAGTCGCAAATGAATATTGTAGAAATTACAAACGGAATGACAAACTTGAAGGGTACAAAAACATAACTGCACAAAAGTAATATGAAAATTTAAATGTGATTTTGTCCTCAAAATATATGTTGTTATGGAAAATAATTTTTTCTGTACCACAAAATATTATTAAATTTTTGCAATATTTCTCCTGTAAATATGGACTAAGAGTGTGAATGGAATAACGGATTAAAGAATAGTACCAATTGAACTGTAAAAACAAGAGTAGAACACTTGTTAGCAGTGTTGTTAAAGGATTAATTGTGAACGACAATTGCTACCGGATTAAATATAACTGGCACATTAAATTTTGATCAAACGAATTAATTCCTTAATAATTCTGCCAAAACTAAAACCCACTGACAAAAACAGCAATGACTTTTACTATGACTATTGCATTTAATAAAGATTTATTACTTCTTATTCTGTTGTTCTAAAAGATATGTTGCAACTTTCTCTTGTTTTTAACCAACAACAAGAACTCAAATGCAATTCATGTTTCAAGAACAAAGTAATGTAGTTGTTAGTGTTTCCTTTCGTTAATAAATGACTGTAAATTTGATTGTACTCGACAGTATTTTGTGTAGGAATTGTTGTAAGTTTAAATACCAACTAAAGTGCTGATAGTAATCATTAGTACAACATTTTTTAAACAATAAGCAAATAAGGAAACTAAAATCTTAAGAACCCTTAAACAAATTTTACATGAAATTTATCAATTTTTATATAAAATTTTTGATAAATTTACGATTTCTAGATTCTATTATTATAGTTTTGGTTGCTTTTAACTATTTTAATTTAGATTTTCAAAACTTTAATTTTAAAAGAAACTTTTTTTAATTTTGAAATATTTTTATTTAATTTAACTTTAAAAATTTGTATTATTATTTTTAATTTATTTGTTTTTTTACTGCACATACGGAAAATCATCAAATTTGTCACAGTCAAAGTTCATATCGTCGATCGTAAATTATTATGTTCTATACCGCAAAATAGCAATAATTGAGATAAGACCGATTTTTGGGCAAACTTATTGAGATCTGTCAATCTGTGTAATCAGTTTTTTATTATCATTTATAGTTTTCGAAATATGAGACATCGACTTTGTGATATACTACACTTTATTTAAAAGCTTCGTCAACTATTGTGTTCAATATGTATAAAGTCGTGAAAAAAAATAGAAATGAATAAAAAACCACAAACTATAGAACTTTCTTTGGTAAAAAGATCGCGAACATTTTTTCTGTTTAGTTTTTGTTAATTGACAATTCAATTTTTAACATTGATTTCCCAAAAAAAAGCATTTTTTTTTATATAAAACACAATAATTTATGAACGGCGAATATTTAGAGGGACTCTAGAATAACAATATTTCTGTATATGCTTTAGTATTTTAAAGCTTACTTGTATGAACAGTTGCTACTAATACAATAAAATATATAATAATCTGAAGTCAAACTGTCTTTCAAGTGTCAAACATTTAAGAATGGAACAAAAAAAATATTAAAAAAATCCAGTAGGGATAGGCAAATGCCAAAAAAAATAATGATATATTTTTTTATCAATATCATTCTCGGTCGATATATATAATATTATGTATATTAAGCTAAAAATATCGATATTTAACACAAATGCATAACACACAGAAAAATGGAAATATGGTTTGCATATACATAAGTATGTACATATAAATAGAAAACAAAATACTAATTTTCTGGTTAAACTACGAAATAGGTCGCTGTAGAAATTAATTTAAACTAGCATTTATCAGATATTGACATAAATAGCACCCCAAAGTTTTCCTGTCACACGACATCTATAATCGGGTGGATCACAAAAAAACTTGACAATCTAAATATCCATGGGCGACTTTAAAAAAAATCGGCACACACAACTTGGCATGGTTAATGTTTTGTTAAAAATACTTAAAAAATAAAGCAATGTATTCAAAAAATTATCTACAAGATAACAGCTAACGCTGAATGCAACCCAACATAAAAATATTCAATACTAATCACAAACACATGGAGTTTGACAGTTACGGGTGGGTGTGAATAAAATCATGTTGCTGTAGACTTGCAAATACCTTGAATGTAATTAAATTTGTTGCGCTGGATGGTGTTGTCATATTTGATAAAGAATGTGGAAATACATTTTTTACAAATTAATAACATAAAGTACAAAACCAGAGTTAAAAAATATAAAATTCAATATGTAAGAAAAATTATTAAAATATCTAATATATATTGTAAAGTAAAATATTGACGTTATATATCGATAATTTTTAAAAAAATATCCCTACTATAAAGTGCAATTAATTTGCAAATATTAATTATTTCATAGACAAGAAGGCATATGACAGATTAAAAGCAGACAGAAATTCTTTGATTTTATATTTAAAATTTATAACTTTACCGATTATTTTGTTCAGTGTTTATTGGAATGGATTTAATAATGCTGAAAATAAATTTGGTAACCAAAAATGTTTAACATTTTTCGTCAATGTGTTCCAACTGCAATGCATTAACAAGTTAAAAGAAATCAAAAGAATATGAGAATGACGAACAACGTTTAAACCTTTGTTACTTGCAACAACGTTTTATTTAATTTTTTTTGGGTCTTGGTTGTCTTATTACCCCTTATTTGTAGCAAGTGAGCGTTTCAATAGTGCTAACAGAAATACAATTAATAAAACTGAACCTTATTTGATGGTACATGAAATAAATGGAGTCCTCATTTCATTTCTTAGTATACGTTTTTTTCTTAAATCAAGCAAATCGTGTTAGTTTCAAATATTCAATGAACTTTTACAACTGGTTATGCAATTTCAATTACTCCTTTTCAATTGAAATAATAATTACAAATGACAATGTTTCTTTTGCTGCTATTTGTTTAACAAATTAATTAAATTTATATTCAAACCCTTGTGTAGTGTTCCAAGAAATTTACAACAAAAAAAAAAAAACATTTTTTACATCTATTCTCTCTCTTTTTATAATTTAAACTTTAATACAAAGTATTTTTATTCTTTAATGTATTTTTATCTGAAGTTTTGTTAAATCTTAAATTTGTCTTTATCCTTTATTATTTTTAAACAAAATTTAAAACTAGTAATTTTTCAACAATTTATTTTCACTTAATTTAAGTCACTTTTATCATTTTAAACATTTTTAAAAGCCCTTCAAAATTTAACAAAAAAATTTCCTTTTTTGTTTTTCTTCTTTGTGTAAATTGTGTGTGTTTTTGAGAGGGCAAATAAAAAGAAATATAAATTTTATTACACAATTTTAAACTTAACAAAAAATAAAACTAAAAGAAGAAAAAATTCTAAAAGAAAACTTTAAATAAGTTAAATGATTTGTAGTTGTAGCAAATTGCCACCTCAAGCGTAAAACAGGAAAATAAATACAATGTGTGTATGTGTGTGTGTGCATGCATGTTCTTGCTAAAAGGAATATAATAAAAACTTATATTTTTACTCTTAAATAAAACAATAAACAGCTAAATAAGATTAAAAACAAAAATAAAATAAAACGAGTGTCAGACACTATTAAAAAAAATTTTGTGGTTTTCTTTGCAGCGAATAAAAAAAAAACACCAAAAATAAAACACAATGATTGTACTAAAAGCGGATATAGGGTTTTCAAAAAGAAAAAATGATATAAAATAAAGTTTAGAAGGATATTAAAAAACTAGAGAATCTTTTAAAAATTTACTTTAAATAAAAAGTTTATAAGAAACTATTTAATATTTTGGGACCAATAATTTTCTATTTTCTATTTTCTATTGTCACAAATCTTTAAAAAATTTAAAATTTATATAAATTCTAATTATAAAACAAAACGATTTTTTTTAATATTTTTTAAAAAGAGAATTTACCGAGAATTGCTTTCATAAGAAGTGAAAATTATGGAATAATTTTTTATTAATTTCTCTATTGATATCATAAACAACAACAAGATTAAATCTTTTAATTACAGTACGAAAATATTTTTTTTTAATATTTACAAATATTACAAAATTTCTCTTTCAGGTCACCAATGATTTTTTGTAAACATTTTTTTATATAAACTAAATGAAGATCTTTATTTTATATTTAAATATCAAGGGTTGCACCAAAAATATTGCTTAAATAACTTTAACCCTTTCACTACCGAACTATAAGAAGTGATTTTTAACAAATTTAAGTAAGTTCTTCGTATAGGGTGGATACTCAAGAGCGGAAAAAAACTGTTCTTTTAATCTAGTGTCCTTCAGGACAAAGATATGTCCTGGGCTTTTATGTCCCATTGGGGTTTTTAAGCCTCATAAATTGGGACTAAATATTCCATTGGTACTGTATGTATGAAAATAAAATGAGAGAGTTTTTTTTTATTTGTTACTAGCTTATTGTACCCGGCGTAGCCCGGGGTTACAAACA
>NDXZ01084492.1:0-11060 GCA_003055125.1 Paykullia maculata | reverse complement strand
AAGAGTTAAACTATAAAAGCGTTCTGTTATAGGGGTAACCTTAAAAGAAAAAGTGTAAAGGTAAAGGAAACTCGAAACTCTTCTGTAAACAAATCGTTTCCTTCTGTTAAAGATGATTTTTATAATATTTTTATACGAGTAAGGTATGACAGTTTTTAAAATATAGCACAAATATTTAATTCTTTTTTTTTAATAAAAAACAAAAAAATTTTAATGGGCTTTTCATATATTAAAAATATTATATTAATTTGTTTTCCATAAAAAAATTCTATACATTTTCTAGCTATAGAATAATTTTGAACAAACATATTTTTATAGGAAATTTTAAAAATGTCTGTTTTTGCTTAAAACAGTTTTGATAAATTAAATTTATAAAAATTTTTTTTTTATAGAAAGTTATTTCAACTCATGTTTCTGTAAAATAAATTCAAAGCATATTTCTTTAAAAATATTTTTGTAAAATTTTTTTTCTATAGAAAATTTAAAATAAATTTTCCCTCTGTTATTAAAAGTTGATGCATTTTTTTACAGAATATTTTCGATAATTTTCTTTTCACTATGGAAATTACTCAGAAAATAAAATAATTTTGTAGATATTCTTTTATACAACAACTTTCTGTAAAAAGTTTCTGTTGTAAAAAGTTTTGGGTGAATTTTTTTTACAAATAAAATTTTATTTGTTATTTTTTGTAATATTAATTGTAATTTTTAATTTCTCTTTTTGTTATTTTTGTTAAATTTTCTTGATATATATAATTTTTATAAACTTTCTTCTGTATAAAATTAAAAAAATATATATTTGAAGATTTTAGATAAATTTTCTTTTGACAATTTTTTTTAAACTTTTTTCTAAAGAATATAGTTATAGAAATAGGATAATATAAAAATATTTTTAACAATTTTTTTCCAAAATTTTGATAAATTTTTTGCTCCAAATATATTCTCTTTCCGTAGAAAATTTGTATTAAATTTTCACTGTATAAAATTATAAACACGATTTTTTTTTCTAAAAAAAATTTTATTTAAATTTCCTTTCTATAGAAATGTTTTTCTATATTTAATTACTAGCTTTTAATCCGCTACTTCATAAGCACACTTTTCCTTATACAAGTGTACAACTTTAATTTGTCTAGATTATTTTATCTACAAAAATTGAAAGAATTATTGGGACATAGTTTGGCACTATTTGGTTTTGTTTTGTCTCATATGTGCCTTCATTATACAATTGAATTCCGTATTAACTTAATCTCATGTCTTTATAAACGGGGCTTATTTTATCTTTTTTCATTTATCAGAAATGACATACTTTCTTTTCGTCCCCCAATATTATTACCTATTTTAATCTGGACGAATAGACGAAATTTCACATATCTACAACAATAAACCCAAAAAAAATGGAATTAAACTACATATTAAGTTTAAAAAAGTAACAGTTTGCCACCATAAATGTTTTTTTTATCTCAACCTGAATTAATATCCCTAACTCAGCATTTCTGAGTTTTGAGATAAACAATGAGATAAAAAATTAAAAATACTTTTTCTCTATATTATATAGTGTCGTATCTCATTCTAAGTCAACAGTTCCTAAAATCATATTTTTTTAAACGTAAAGTAAAAAAATGTTAAAAAGTAACATAAAATTGAATAAGTTTTTGCCCATTATATGATTCTCTAGTTCTATCAGGATCAATTGGCCCTATTTTTTTATTTCTAGGCTCATAAGCTCAAAATATGTATAAAAGCAGCCTTAAAGTTGAAAAATACTCTTTCGTCGCCCGTTTACCCGAATTTTCTCCTTTCTGTTAGCCATTAATATTATTTTAAATTTTATGGTTTGTTGTTAGATTACAAGCTGTCTTTATGCTGCATTTCACTGGTTGCTTAGACCAGATCATCAGTAGACTTTGAAATTTATTACTTGAAAAAATTACAACATTTTTGAATTTTTTCAAGTAATAAATTTCAAAGTATAAATAAAAGTTCAAATATTAAATGAAAACTTTTACAAATCCAAAAAACATTCAAAAATTTCTTCAAGAAACCAACAAACAATTTTCCATGTGAATGTGTTTTGTTTTTCTTTTTCCCTTATACAATCGGCTAGCCTTTGGTTAACACTTAATGTATATGTAAGGGCAACTGAAAAACAAACCTTTTTATTTAATAGCAAGAAAATATTTATTTGTCGTATTGACATTATTGTTTTAAATTTTATGGTTTGTTGTTGCCATTAATATTATTGTTAAAATATTATTATATCAAACTATTTTTTATATCTAAAAGAATTCGTGCTTAAAATATTTACCCAGATTGGTCCAGTTATTTATTTTTATCTTTTTACTTTTTTAGTCCCCATTCTAGTGTAAAATTTTTTCTCTTAAATACTTGTCTAAGTGGTAGTAAAAGCTTAAGTAAAGCTTTTCAAGAAATCTGTCAAATTTCAAAAAACTGTTTTTTTAAACAAGTACCAAAACTAAGTACAATTTTTATCCCTATAAGTTTAAATTTCCAAAAAGAAATTTATATTTTTTGAAGATGTGACGAATGCAGTTTAAATTAAATTTCTTTATTTTTTGATTTAGTAGTTACAAGGGGCCCCAAAAAATACCAAAATATATTTTTTTTTATCTGTTTTTACCCTCAAATTTAAAAAAAAGTACCAGACACCTGTCCGCTTATTTTTTGAGTAGAATATTGTACTTTTTAATATTTGTTTGTATCTTGTTTAGTTTAGCGGATAAAATGTTACCGATTTTTACCCCCTGAATATTTGAGTTTCCAAAAATCCCTTCATAGTGAATCTCTGCAACGGGAGAGGAATCCACAGTACAAATTTCAAGTCTTTAGCTCTATCCGTTTAGACTGTGGGATGATGAATCAGTCAGTCAGTTTATGTTACTTTAAAAAATATTTAATAATTGTCTTTCCATTGAAATTTTTGACAAATTTTCTTTTAATGAAAATGTTTGAATTAATTTTCCTATATTTTTTTAAGAAAATATTAATTGATTTGTCTATGGGGAATTTTCGAAAAATGTTCTTTGTAAAGACAATTGTTAACATAATTTCTTTAGTTGAAAATTGGAGGAATATTTGACAAATTATATTTTGTAAAAAATGTTTGGTAAATTTTATTTCTAAAAACATGTTGTTTTAAAAATGTTCTTAAATATAATTTTTTTTTTTATATAATTTTTTACCAACTGTGACACCCCCATGAGATCTGTTAGTCACTGTATTATGTCTGGCCTCTTGATTTCGCCATTAAACAGACATATAAATATTTATTTTTTTCCTTTGCAATTATGAAATTCAGTTGCAGCGTTGCATAAAATGGTTTTTTATTTAATAAAATTTTTGACACGTTTAAAAATTCATAGACAAATCATTGTTATCCATAAAAGTTTTATTTTTCCAGCGACGCTCATTGCATCACATGCAAATGTTTGTTTTGACAAATAAAACTATAAATTAAAGAAATGCATGACAAGAGAAAGCACTACTCACATTAGGGAAGTATAACATAAATTTATATTAAATTTTCTAGATTTATTAGGATTTGGGTCCTTTTTGCTTTATACTAAAGGATCGACCTTTTTGCTGTTAAACAAATAAATAAAGTTTTTAGAAACAACAATTTTTAAAAACTATTTCCAATTAAATTAAAATATTCCAATTTAGTTTTTAGTTCGCACTGCCGGTTATAGCATGTATTATGTAGATTTGTATGAATAATAAAGTTTTGCATATTGTTTTAACAAAAACTATAAAGTTGTCAAAACATCATTCATAATAAAAACAAAAAACTAACAGACAAAGAGATGGACGGACGGATATATACAGTTAGGGAATTTATTTTACCTTTAAGTGCATATAACTTTTAAACATGTCATGAACAACAGATTGTTGTTATTAACCCTTCAATTGAATTTTTAAAATTTTTTGGGATTGAAAACTTTTCATTTCATCAAAAAAACCAAGGTAGATACAGCAATTGATTGGCAAACGGAGGAGGCAACCTAACTAAACTGTTTTGCAGTGACTTATTCGTACAAAGGAAGGTTTTTAGAAGCAGGGAAACTTAAAGTTAACAGCACTGTTTTCTGTGACAGCTGTTGTCAGGTTAGTTAGGTTTGGCAAACGTCATTGCTCTGTTTCATATACATATTTCATCTATATAATATTTAAGAAGAGTGATGTTCAAAAAGTTATAGTCAACGGCGGTGTTATAGAAACATGATTACTAACGTCTTCGTGGCTTAACAAAAAAACTTTAGCGCTGTAAACATATGATTTCAATAGAACGTCGCCACTTGCCATACAGCGCGTGATACTAAATTAATTAAATAAATTAACTAAAGGCAACCTTAAACTAACGACAAATTTAAAGAAATGAACTTATTAGCTGCCCAATTTGTGCCTGGAAGTTAATGCCAATATATTATTTTCTTTCGGCTGCATGAAATCGTTTGTCTTTGCCGATTAACCAAAAACGATTGGGCACATGGAAGACAGTACTCAAAGCGTAATTGCCGTTATCGCCTGATTAAGTGTAAACAACTAATTTAGGTTATTTTTTAGTATTTTTTGTTGTTGTGTTACCTAAAATCTCATACAAAGAATTTTGTATTAATTAATTATTTCTTTTCTATAAAAAACTTAAAAGCAAACAAAAAGAATTATTTCCAAAAAAAAAAATTTTTTTGGAAAAAAACAACGAATTGCTTAAAATTATTTTTTGGCTATATTTAATATAAATAAACTTTTTACGTTTAAGGGTTAATGCGAAACAACAATAGCACCTGCCCTACACGCTTAAACACATATTTTCCAACCCATGTTCTCATGCTCACTTTACGTGTGTTGTCTGCAGCAATTACAACAAGCACAAAAATGTCAGCTTGTTCTCTTTTATAAAAGCGCTTCCTCATGCAGCTCTTGTCTTAATAGTTGCTTTACAAGTGTAATCCGTTGCTTTTTAAAGCAAAACCCTCTATTGCTGTTTCCCCCGCCTCTAAATATATTTTCGTCTTACTTTTGCTCTTAGGAGAGACACGGGTGACAAGTGTCGCTGGTAATGTTTCTTTTATGCCATTGAAGTGCTTGAATAATTATGCAATTTTCATTTTAATTTTAATTTTAAGTAGTTTTGTTGTAGTTGTTTTTCTTTTTGTGTGTGTGTGTTCTCTTGAATAAAATTAAAGACATCTACTTAAGACCTGAGCTGTTGCCAAAGAAAATTGCTAGAAATTTGTTAGGTTGTCTTAGGAAGTTCTCAAACAATTAAAGAAATTTTTGACAATTTATTTGTACATTTTTAGGTGTTTGTAGGTTTCGCAAGGGGCGGGGAAAATAATTGTAATATTTCGTCTTTAATTTTACTCAGTTGTAAATATAAAAGATAACAAATTGACATAACGAAATATTTAAAGTTTTAAAATGTACTTGCTTTAATTTAATTTTTCTTCAATAAACTAAGATTCAAACATTTTGAAGCTGTACCACAAAAAGCAAATGATTGGAAGCAGGACCTTTTTAAGTTTTTTTTAGTGCTCTCTACTTATGTCGGGTTGCCAGAGATGCTTCTTGTAGTCATGTTAATATGATGTAATTTTTGTTTTAAATGAAATCCCTTGTACGAATATTTTCCCGGCTTAGTTTAACTCAGTTCTTTACGACAATATTTTATTAATTTAAAGCTATTCATATTATAAACTTTTCTTTTGTTCTTGGAAGATTTACACTGCGCAACAACATTTTTTGTGCCACACGAACTTTAAATATATATCTTATTTTATTGACTGTCAGTAATAATATTTAAGTAAAGAAAATCTTTTGGCTTATAATTTTATTTTCTTATGTTATTTGAGGGCTTAAAAAAATTACCCATTTATAATTTTTTGCACACTAAGCTCCCGTTCAATGTCCGGCATTAAACGGCCAACATTCTTGGATTCCATTAACCTTTTTGTCAGTTTCCAAATTCTTCTGAAAAAAGATCTAGGGGTGGATGTGAGTCATGTGCCAACCACCTGCCTCTTTTTTTATGACTGCCTATGAAATTTGCAATAATTACATCAAAATATATATGTTCGTTTTTTAAAAAAAATAATTATTCTTTAAACACTGTCGGCCATATATATAATAAAAAATTGGCATGGAGTTAGCATAAGTGTCATTTTTAATGTATATTTTATCCATTCTGCTAAACTCATGTTAACTTAAAATTAAACTCTTATTATAAGCTGCCAAATATTCATTATAAATAAACTCTTTGCCAACACCCTGCTTACCCTAATCGGTTTGCTAGTGAGCAGAAAGTTGTGTGCGATGTATAAGCTGTGGCTAAATTTTCATTATGCATATGGGGGTGTATCTTTTCAACGAAAACAACTTTTAAGACAATAAATTTTAGTTTTATTCTGGCTTAAGTTAATTTTTAAATTCTCAAAGAAATTTAATTATTTATATGTGATAATGAATGAATAATAATTTGAAAAGTAAATTTTACCGACACTAGCCAAGTGGAATGCATTTTCGGAACAAGCTACGGTTTTCATCCATTACCTTTTGTTATCTTCGCATCCAATAATTTTAAAAAATGTTTCTCTTAAATATAAAAACCCGGTTTCATTGCGATCCATCGTTTAAATGAAATTTTTAATAAGGCCTTATTGGTTAAGGAAGTATATTTTTTTAGACGATCCCACAAGAGGTAAATAATTTGCATTTTTCTTTTTAGAGTTCTAACATGCTCGCGGAGGCCTTCCTTTCTAATTAACGGGTTTTTTCAATCCCGACCACATTCACAGAAAAATCTGCAAACGTTTTTATAACCCAGCTGAAGTATTAAGCTGATTAGTAGGGCAACAACTTTTAAGTCACTTAAGTAAGTGACTTAACATAAAACTTTCTACATTTGATCACCGTAAACCACAATATTGATGAAAACACTCTAATTTAAGTTTATTAAAATTTCGTCTTTGTTTTATGAAATAAAATAATTTGGTATCGTTTTTACAAACAATTAATTTAACGGCTAATTGTTCTTGACCAATTGCTACCGCTTATCGTCGTAGCTCTGGGTAAACTTACCGAATGAAATCGTAACTCCTGTTTACTAATGAGGATGGTAGGCAAAAACAGCGTTAGTGATCAAAGTGCGTGTGCCATTTTTGTTGTTGACCAGTGTTATTATTAATTTACCACTTTTTTTAACATATTCGACAAGGCAAATAATTAACATTTTTTCTTTACAAAACCTTTTGCTTTTAGTTGAAATTTTAGTTTTTTAAATTAAATTTCTAATATCCTTTTAGCTGCTGATAAAATTTTTGTAATATTTTGTTAAAATAAAACTTCTATGAATCATCTAAATTAGTTTCTTTTGAAACCCTAATTATATGTTTGAAAGCAACAACAAACCCTTCACATTCATATTAAAAATTATTTAGAAGTTTGGGTCGGGTCGCTTGGTTGCTGTTGCTTTCATTTGCATTTTTAATAACTCTAATAACAGAATATAAAAAACATTAAAACGATCAAAAAAAAAAACATTTGCAACAAACAAATTCTTTTTAATAACATTTCGTTCTATGTAAAACCGTTGCCCTGTTATTTTTTGGTCTTTTAAATGAAACTTTCAAATTATGAAATACAATTAAAAAGGGATGACTTTGCTGTTTTGCTACTTTAAATATTTATTAAATTTGCCAGCTAATTAAACGAGAGAACCGACCAGCAAATCAGACACTAAAACTCGACTGAAAATATTGCAGACATTTAAAGTGAAAATGGTTTTAGAAATGGGCAAAAGAAAAATTTTATGTCTAATTTTAATGAAGTTGTTTTATACATTTTCTTCTTCTCTTTTTTCATGTTTTTTTTTTCTTCCTGCTGATGTTGTCGCATTTCGTTTGAAAAGAAAAATTGAATGTCCTTTATGAACGCAACTGGACAATGTTGGTGCACGAACAATTGAGACGTTTTGAGGGCACAATTGTGGCAGCGACACGCAATATGGCGGCTACTGGTGCAACAGCCGCATCAGGTGCAACAGCAGGAGCCTATGGTATGACGGCTACCGAGACAACAACCACTGCTTTGGGCCGTTATGGTAGCGACGTTGCTGGTAGCAACAATTTGCTGGAATATAATGATTTAACCGCAACAAGATGGTCTTTTAGTGAAGCCCTGCTCTATTCAGTAACTGTGATAACAACAATTGGTGCGTAACGTAATTATAACAATAACAAAAATATATTTTCCACTTAATATTTGTGGCTGAGTGTGGGTTTTTGTATGTGTGTGTGTGTGTGTCGTATCTATGGATCTTGCATATGCATGCCTTTTTCCGACTAATTAAAATTTTGTGATTTAATTTCAAAAGGCAAAACTGTAAAAAGGTAAAAATTCACAGGCAGCTTTAAATGTGTTGCCTTGAAGGCAGGAGAAAGAATTTTTTTTAATTTAATATAAAATATGTTTGTATGGATTTTTTAAGGATATGGTTTTCAGTTAAGTTTGCGAATGAAAAAAAAGTTTGAACGATATTTGGGATCTATTTGAAAAAAAAAATAATTTTACCCACGAGATATACAAAATTGTAATGTCGGTTACAGTTCCTATTGTAGTCAATTAATTACTCAAGCCGCATATTAAAAGTTGTTTCTTGCCGTGAATGGTCATATAAATTAAATAAGACTTTTGTCTTAATTATTTTGATATTTTGTACCTTCCACTTGGACAATTCAACATAAAGTATTAACAAAAATGCCCTGTTTTTAGAAAATTTTGTAAAAGTTATTTATGAATATAGTAGTATTCATTAATAACTTGAATTTAAAATTAAAATTATTATAGAAAAACACAACTGATTCCTAAACAAATTTAACGAAATCCAAAGCCAATTTATGTCCCCATAAAGCCACACACACAAACATACACACCTAACGAGTCTCTTAAGTTAATAATAAATCAGAAAATTTAAATTATATTAAGTCTCCTAATTTTGCCACCTTTAAATGCTGATTTATTTTATTTCCTTCTTTTTAAATTTAATGTAAAATTGTCTTTCTTGCTTTATGCAGCCAGTCAATGAAATTACTCTCCTTAGACTGTCTGCAAATGGGCAACATATTTAAATTTACTTTGGCTAAGATGGCAAGATAATAAAAAAAAAACTTTTCAATAAAACTAAATAAAATAAATGAAGACTTTTAACCAACGTTATCTTTCTTCTTCTTTTTCCCTTCCTCTCTCTTCCCGCACAGGTCATGGCAGTTTAACACCGCGTACAGCTGGTGGTAAAATAGCAACTATTTTTTATGCTTTAATTGGGGTGCCATTGATGTTGATGTGTCTCTCCAGCTTAGGTGCGCTACTCGCCGATGCTTTGCAATGTACCTATGCTCGCTTGTGTTGCCGTTGGCCACATTATGTGGTGGAGGGCAGTAACGATACTTTGGATGAGCACACACACAAGCGTACACACAAACAACGCGTTAAACACCAGCAGCACCGACATTCGAATAAAAATATGGAAAAATCATCAGCTCATCATCATGAATTTAAACAGCGTCTGCAGCATGAGTGTGATTTTCGAGAACATAAAAATAATGTAAGTTTTAGATTTTTTTTGTTTTGAATTCTTTCATTCATTTTCCTAGGAATTGAAGTTGATAAAAATTGTTTCGCAGTGAAAAGAAAATGAGGGAGAATCTTTTAAGTTAAAACTCGCAAATTTTGTAGAAATATTTTTGCTTTACTAGAAGCACTTTATACAA
The DNA here is from genome assembly GCA_003055125.1 of Paykullia maculata. NCBI lineage: Eukaryota > Metazoa > Arthropoda > Insecta > Diptera > Rhinophoridae > Paykullia > Paykullia maculata. Next base: position 1,275 of record NDXZ01084492.1, on the reverse strand, counting down.
GATAAATTAACTTTCTTTTTAAAAGTATTGACATCGAAACTTTTTATAAATTAAATTTTAGGACAATTCTTTATAAGCAAAAAATTAGCAAATCTGCAGTAAATAGTTACAACTTTTGAAGTCGGCTTAAGCAAACATTTAAATAATAATGCCATTATAGCTCCTTACCTCGAAAACCTTAAACAAATTTTAAAATATTTAAAGAGCTTTTTGCGTAAGTTATAAGGCAAGTATTTTATTTTCTTTTACCACCGTACAAAATGACCCATTTTTGCTTTGAAAAAAAAGAGCTTTTTGTAAAGTTGCCCGACATCGAACTTGGTAAAATGTAAATAATAATATCTGTATTGCCCTACGTAAAAAAGCAAGATTTTTAGTTTGATTTAGTGAACTAAAATAAAAAAAAAATTCAAACAAGTAAGATACGGCGTCGTTGTGTCGTTAGGTGTCATTAGACTCCACTTGACAGTTTGCGCGTAGCGAACTACTTGCTACGTTAACAAGCTATGACGTCTACATTGGACCTTCTGGAAAACGCAAAAGAAAGATATATTTTAAACAGTTAGAGACGAACCTAAATAAGAGCATTGATCATTGCGTTGACTAGCGCCTACTGTTGACGATGTAGTGACCCACCTAAAAAGGAACGTTAAAGTTGTGTCATAAGCAATAATATTAACTTAAAATTTTAACAAAATAAAGATATGAAATAGTGAAAAAATGACTGGATTTGAAGTGAAAATCGCTAGATTTGAATTAAAAACAGCTAAAATGGCATTACTTTTCAACAATAACAAAACCTAATGCGCTGTCAATAGCGGATTTTTCAATTGCAGAGTGCTGAGGCCGCGCTTTTTCGGTTTGCTGTAATAATTTGTACGGGCATGAGAATTTTTTACAGTTAGACAGTGCTTAGCATTCTAATTTAGGATTGGCTCTTAGCTTTTTTCAAACAGTTTTCAGAAAAATTTTCCTACGTTAAACAAAGTGTTAAAAAACTATTTTTTAAATATTGTCGAAATAGATCGAATCATCAAAGAAAATTTTAGGAGATACAATTAGAGGCTTTTTTGCGATAAAAATTCGAGACAAATTATAGAAATGAGACGGCTCGAAATTTTTTATGCAGGTAACTTATTTTAACTTAACGTAACTAATTTTCTTTGCCAGTTAATCAATTTATAATTTGTTTTCAATAAAAAGTACAAAATAAAAACAAAAAAACCAAGATCAGGGTTTAATTATACCCTTCACACACACACATGTGTTAAGGGT
>NDXZ01084491.1:0-21329 GCA_003055125.1 Paykullia maculata | reverse complement strand
GACAGCTTGTAATCTAACAACAAACCATAAAATTTTTTTTAAATATTAGATTACATTGTATACCTACATAAAATTAACATTTTCACTATGGAGGTCAAAAAAATTGATTCTAATGAAAATTTTCTTCAGTTTTGCACCAAAGAACTTTATTTTTGTCCTATTAAAAGTTCTTTTAAGTCAACTGATCCTTTTCTAATTAAAATTAGTGTACAACTTTAGATTTCATTCAATATTTTGTGACAGAACCCATCTTCACAAATATTGTAATATGCATTACATACATATTTATTTGAAATTATTAGTTTTGTTAGATTTTTTTAAAGAATCAAATCGTTTATGTCAGTATTTATTGGTCGATAAAATGCATATTTAACTGTGTTAAGAGTAACATCTGAAAACTAGAGCTAATACAAATATTCTACCTACATATGTATGTATGTGTATATGTATTTGAATTCTGTGTAACACATGTTGTCTACAACAGGTAAAATTTTTCCGGCAACAGATTTACTGTAAACTAGTGTAAACAATTAATGTCGATTTTTTGAAATCTCTAGTGATTTATTTACTATTTTCGTTTTCTCTTTGTTTAAATATAAATTTTAAAAATTGTTTATACTACCTGCAAATAAAACTAGAAAAAAGCCCGCATAATATTTTTATACTTTACCTTTGTTATTGATGCAGAGTTTTCCGCTAAAGCCTCTGTTAGTTGTACGAATGTTGTCTGTTCTTGTTGTATAAACAGTTGTTCTTGTCGCAAAGTGCGCGCTAAATCCATAACCTCCAGGAGATTCCCTTCCGTATTCGATTCCATTGTGTGATAATGGCTTTGTGTTCTTTTTTTACGTTCAGTTTGATTTACTCAATTATTATTATGATGTGAATGAATTATTGTTATTCTTTCTGTTTGTTTGTTGTTGTTCGTGTATGTGTTTGCTTCTCTGTTTTAATTTGTTAAGATTTGAAGACTCTGGCTATAATAATAAAAAGCAAACACATGTGAAATATGTAATTTTTAAATAAATTTAAAAAAATGGATGTAATAAATGTATGTACATTTGTAACAATACCATGTAAGTACGTTATTAGGGATGGGCAAATGCAAAAATAATATCGATATCAATATCGTTGCCGGTCGATATTCATATATCGATTTAAAAATATCGATGTTTTGATATTTTTCGTAAATTCATAATATTTAGGAAAAACAAACTTTATATAACAAAAAGTACTTTGCTGTGACAAACTTTGTATACCAAGTTATATTTCGTGTACAATCAAACCCTACACCTCATTTTAAAAATGTTACCGATTTGCTGAACATTTTCGTGACGTCAGATTCACATGTGCTTTTTACATTTGCACAAATATATGTTTTATTTGAAGTATATTTACATACGTAGTAACGAAGTAAAAAGCTTATTCAAAATGTTGCAAAAACAAGTAGGTTAGGTTAGGTCGACAAAAGGAGCCTCGAGGGGTCTCTTGTCCCTTAGGACATACACCTAAGCCTGCGATCGGCTTATTGTGCACTTCTTGGGGTGGGAAAAAGGGGAAAAAGAAGAAGAAAAAAATAAAGGAGCAAAAAAAAAGATTGATTAAAATCGCACTGCTCTAAGGAATTCGGTCATTAGAAAGAACTTCCTCAGTGCTTCCTATCCTACACCTCTTAGGTGAGCCACGTCCGGTATAGTGTCCAACGAAAAATACTGGGCCCTTGCATATGCAAAAGCAGGGCAGTGGCATAGAAAGTCTTTCATCCTGTGAAGGTGTGCTCGTAAGTTAGAGTGTCCTGTCAATACACCCATCAACCAACTCAGTTCCGGTTTCCTTAAAGTCAGGATCTCCCTTGTCCTATCCTGCTCAGGGTTACCCCATAGGACTCTAGTGATTTTTCCAACTGTGTCATTTCTCCACAGTTCCTTATGGGTTCTTTCCGCCCAATCTTTCAACTCTGGTTCTGGTTCTCTAGGTTTACTGCCCGAAGTTTTCTAGCCCTAATTGCCAGATTATGTGCTTATTTATTCCCGATTACACCACAACGGCCAGGTACCAAAATTATTTATAATTGGCCATTTTCTGAGTAATAGTTAGTAATTCCAATACTGTCCTAGATCTGGTCGAATCGAACATAATCGCTCTTATCGATGTTTGGCTATCTGTAAAGATGTTCACGTCCGTAGGCGCAGTATTTGTCCTGAGCCATATCAAACATTCCGTTATTGCCCGGACCTCTGCCTGCAGGAATGTGTTGTGGTCTGGAAGGCGGAAGTAGATCTCGGTCTTCGGGTCTTCAACATAGAGGCCCAGTCCCGTTCTTCCATCCGCCGTAGATCCATCCGTGTAGCAGCACGTCTCTGCAGGCATTTGCCCTAGTAAAAAAAAGTAAGTTTCGCCAGTCATTTTTGCACTGAAATATGTTATAGCACTTCTAAACCATAGCTTCACCCTCTTGCTGCAATAGCGATTAAAAAATAGATTATATTTTATCTTATCGTCAAAATTATAATTATAGCCATCAGGGCCATCCAAATTTCTTTTCGTCACTTGAAATTCATAGCTTGCAATGGCTCCTTTTTCCATTGAGATATCTAACCAAATATTATAAGCTTGAGACCAGATTGTTGTTGCTGGAGGAGAAGAGTTTGACGACACTCATAAGGAGAACCTTTTAAGTATCCGAGCACAGTTTTGTAACATCGTCCAATTTCCCGAGCAATGGCTTGATAGAAATATCTTTGAGACAGGTAAACATCGTATTTTGCTTTTTCCGCTATATTTAAAATATTTTTTTTTACTAATAGTTTAATGTATAAATCAAATACGACAACTTGCAAAAAAAAATAATAAAAATGCAAAGTGGGTTTCATTCGTAAAAACGAGAAAAAGAATTTTTTTTTAAAAGGACATTTAAAATACTGTTAATGCTGTTGTTGTTATATTTATAACCGTATGAAAATGCCCTTTTCGATGGTTGTAAAATTTTAGCTGGTTCTAATCACCTGGTCAACTAAATACAAGGCGAATTTATAGCAGGCGATCGTTGATGCATATACCTGATGATTATGCCTTGACCGAATGACGTTGGCTACAATCGTCGGCATGTGGTCAGCTGCTTAATTATGATAAACACGACACCAACATTGATTATTAATGTATTTACAAAATTTTAATTTTGTGATATTATGTGTATGTTAAAAAAATGTTTAAAGCTGCAATTTATTTTCTATTTCTCACTTACGAAAATAAAGATTAGCCTATTTAGCGACAGCTGTGATGGCGTCAAAATGGAGAGAGAACTAATAAATGTATTTTTTCCGTACTGGACTTTATTATAATAAAAAAGTCCAGTGCAACCTTTAAAATACTGAGTCTGAAAACTTTTACTTTACTCTCTGAATTCGTGCTCTGATTTACTAGATTATTGGCTAAACGAACGCAATTCGGTTAAGTCCATAAAAAATGTAAAAAAATCTTTTAAGAAAACGAACGAGCCTAATGCGTGATAAGAAAATTGTACAAATCGCTGACAAGTACTTGTGACGCATAACGAGCGTTTAAGTGTTTGTATGGTTGTATTTGTTTTAACATAAACTTAAATACGATGTTATTTTAAACAATTTTAAAATGCATGTATTTTAAAGTAGAACAGGTGACAAATTCCCATAAAAGACACGTACATACATACATTAATAATAAGCTCTCGTTTAATAAAAAAAAATTGCAAAAGTTTATTTACATTTATGTACATACATACATACGTATGAATGTAAGTATGTAAATATAATGACTTTTTAGCCTGTGTTATACAATGATTGTAAAGCTTTGACAACCTCTAATTTAATTGCTTAAAATTTAAGTAAAACTGATGGAACACCTATGTGACACACAGACATTAATTTTTTTCACATTGTTGCGCGTATGTTTTTTCTTTTTTTATTTATCGGTGCTAAATGTCTTAAACATTATGATGATTTTTTAAGATTAGCTTATATAGCTGGTCCACCTGTTTTACATTTTTAAGTATAAATCTATTCAATTAATATTTAATATTACAATACATATGTAATAGTTATTAATTAGATGATCTTAATTTAAAATATTTGTACTTTTTATCTTTGTTATTTTTTGAAACTGGTTATATTTTTTTAGACAACATAGCAATAAAGTCTTGGTTTCTCTCATTTCAAACCTGTTTTCGAGAAAAACCGAAACTACTTGCAATTGAAAAGAAAAACAAGTAAGAGCGCTATATTCGGCTATGTCGAATCTTATACACCCTTCACTACGTGTATCTATGTGTGTACATTTTTTCAGAAAACACAAATATAATAATCTTTGTGTAAAATTTTTTTTTTTCCAATTGACATGTCTTTCTGTGTAAAAAAACAAAAAAAAAATTTTTTTACACAAAAAAAAATAATTTTTAAGTAAAAAAAAAAACTTTAAAAAAACGTGGCAGTCGTCTTTTTTTGCTTATATCTCAGCCGGTTATTGATGGATCTTGCCAGTTTTTAATACCGATTTTCTCGAAAACATTTCCAAAAGTTTGATACTGATACAACCCTAGGTGACCTATGGGAGCTACGTAAACTTGATTTCAACATACATACGGACAGACGGACTAGCTAAATCGACTTTCCTATCTATAAGGATCCTGAATATGTATACTTTATAGGGTCGCAAATGAATATTGAAGAAATTACAAACGGAATGACAAACCTATATATACCCTTACCACATGTGTGTGTGTGAAGGGTATACAAATCTGTTAGGATTTCGTTTAAAGGTTACATTTTTTGTTTGTTTTCTATACAGAAATCGTCAAAGCTAAGAGTTTATTTTAATAAGGATTATTGGAATTTTAAATTATTTTCTTAAAAAATTCGTAAATTCATTATTATACACATACATACGTGTGCACATACATACATACATACATAAATATGTACATTTGTAAACTTGTTTGCAGTTTTAATGCCCATATTTGTAACAGCTAAATAATTTTTGTCATTCATTTACTTGTCTAGCAAATTAGCTATTGTATACTAACAAAATAAAGTGCGAATTTAAACAAAATCCGTTTAATTTATTATTAACTCATTTGTTAAAAAATGTCTCGGGTTTTGTTAAAACTGTTTTCGTTAGTATTTTTGACTGCATGACTACAATTTGTAACGTATTAAATTACAACTTTAAAGAAGAAGCTTATTTACACAAAATATCTTTGATTATGTTCAAGATTTTAAAAACAAAATTTACAAGTTATTCTTGAAAACTTTTAAAAATTTTAATTATAAAATTCTTTTCATCAAAACATGTACATATGTGTTATAACGGCAGAAAAAGCTTAAGTGCAAAAAACCAAACTTTACAGGGGACGGTTTTTTGTAATTATCTTCGCTAAAAATATAGTTATCAAATTCAAATTTTGTACATTAGCATTGTTTTGTGTGATAAATACAATTTTAGGTTTTTTTATTTTAATATTAGCGATATAAGGTTCGTTTTTGTCCCTTAAGCTTTTTATGCTGTCACTCTGAAAGTCTACTCCTGAAATTTTTGTTGGTTAAGATAAAATAATCTCTTTTATGAAAAAAATGAAAATAATACAGGTTTAATAAAATCGAATTTTTTTTTTATTAAAAATTAGATTTGAATCCATTTTTATAAGAATGTAGTGTTAAAGAGAAGGAAATTATAAAATACCTGTGGAAGGTATAATTTATTACTTTGGTTCCGACAATAGTGGGAGGGAACATCCGGTAATTTTTTAATAAAAGTCTACTAAAGAAACAGAAGCTTCATCTGACTTATAATGTGGAGTAAATATTCTAACATTTTCATTATATAAATATCTTGAACTATTATTTCTTGTACTCTTTATAAATTGTTGAGATATATGCAAAGTTTTTATCAAAAATTGTTGACATACTTTCAAATTTGTATTATTAAAATTAATGATAATTTTAGATGTACTGCCTTTTATTATTCTCTCCTTTTCGTCTTTTAACACTGATTCTTTTAATGCAGGAACTTAACCAATCTCTTTGCCTTATTTTGCTTATTCCCAAAAATGTTCGTTTATTTGCTCCCTTAGATTCGGAAAACTTATCACCGCATGAATTTCCACATTTCTTATTTTTGCACGGATTGGGTAGAACACATATATCCCGGATTTTTAACTTTTGTAATATTTTTGGTAGCTTCTTTTGTTTTTTTATAACCTCTTAGACCTACACATGTTTCCTCTTCAATATCTGAATCAGAATCGCTATATGGAACGAGCGCTTTCTAAATAGAATTTTTTAAGAAAACATTAAAATGCATTTAAACATACATATATAAAATGTATACACTTTTACCTCTGCCATATTTTTCACGTGTTCAAAATGCGAAATTTAAGTATTTTTTAACGATATTTTGAATATAAAAACAAGTTTATTAAATTATTTTTGATTAAAAGAATTTTAGCTTTAGTAACAAAGTGCTGTCACCAAAAATGTAATTAAATAACAAATGCATACTTGAGCTAAAATTGTTTTTGATGTAAAATTCAAACGGAACTTTGTATAGAGATAACAGTTTTAGAGATGGTGCATATAATCCTAGGCTATCGATTTTTGTAAAAAAACAAAATCAAGAAAAATTGTCACTTGAGCTTTTTTGGCGGTTATGACACGATTTGTAAATTTTTATTGTAATACAATTTTTTTGTGATATCCTAATAAGTATTAATATTGACAAAATCAAAAAGATTTGTCATTAATACAATCTTAGATGCATTTCTTCGAGATCATGTATGTACATTTTACTAAAAATTTGTAAACACTTGAGTATATTTAATTTTACAATTTTATTAGATATTTGTTAGAATATATATGTATATATACATGTATGTATGTTTGTATGTATATCAGATGATGTGAAATTTAGTTTGACACATTTGTGTCCAATATATGTACATAAATATGTAAAATATTTTTTTATTTAAAAATTAAACAAAAAAAATATATGTATACATATGTACATATAAAAAATGCAGCATAATTTTTTTTTTTGGCTAATGTTAAGTTAATTATTTTGTATTAATATAACTTTTTTTAATTATAAAAATTCATCGACTGTTTAAAACAATTTAACACAGATACCTTTAGTTTACTAGAGAAGTTAAAGTAATGTCATGCCTCGTCTGGTTGTGGGAATTTTACGTGCTCGTGACATAAATATTTACTTTTCAAAAAACTATGACGAAATAAATAAATAAAGACTTAACTAGAAAAAAAGTTTGCGTACATCTTCGAAAATAAAGTAGTTTTGCAAGGTAATTTCGAAAATTTTGTTTATTTTTGCCGAACGTAGGGATCGCATATTTAAAATTATCGTTATATTTTTAATTGATTTTTTGCGAGCTTAAATTAGTTGACATTAGGGCGGTAGGAACTTAGATGTGGTAGGTTAATACCAGAACGGGATACTTAAAGTCAATGGCTCTTAGAGCAAAACGTTGGCCATATCGAGTCAAAAACACTGATGTATCACACTTTAAGACCCGATCGCAAATGCCAAAGATATAACGACAAATTTAAAAGTGGACTCATAATTAGAAACGATGTTTTAAGAAACTAAAATTGAAATGCAACTTCCTTTAAGACCTACGATACAAAACACGTTGAGCTTAAAGTTTGCTTTTAAAATTAGTATATTTCCAATGGTACAGTTCGCTTGTATAATAATACAATATAGTTTAAACCCTAGCCAAGAAGCTTTTGCAAGACAAACAACTCCAGCAGAAGATAAAAATATTTGTAGGGCCAGCAAAAGATACCCATTCTTATAGGAAAAAATGTTGAATGTGACTTCTAAATTAAAAACAAACAATTGGTTAACTAGTAAGAGTGCTTTATTCGGCTGTGCCAAATCTTATATACCCTACACCACGCGTAGGCATGAAATAGGAAGTGTATGTATGTTTGTACGTATGCATGTGTGTATGTGTATATAGGTATGAATGTATTTCATGTCCGAAAGGAAGTTTTAGTCATAGAAAACTTATTTTTTTATGATATAAGTTTTTGTCCATAGTGGTTTTTGTCTATATCTTTGCGGATTCTGAGCCAATTAGTCCAATTTTTCAAACATGTCTGTAGTTTATCTTAAACTATTTTAAAATTTTTGACGGTCCTTCTGCAGTTACATATGTACATACATATGTATAAATTCATCTTGTAATAACCGATAAAAAAATACGTAAAAGCGCTATATTCAGCTGTGCCAAATCTTATATTCCCTTCCATAGATGTAGGTATACCTATAATAAAATGTGGATTTACGTAAGTAGTATAGGTATGTGTATGCACATACATATGTATTTACAAGATGTCCGAAAAGCAATTAAAGAATTATAATACCTGACTCGTTTATAATGTTTTTGTCAATATATGTATGTAGGTTTTACGCCAATATTTTTGCCTATTTTAGGTCAATTAATTCAATTTTTTGAGAAACTTTAAAGAAATGCCCTTTACACAATTATAACAATACCTATATTAATTTTTGGAACAATTAAAAAAAAGTCGTGTTTTTTGGTTTTATCTCAGCCGGTTATTAATGGATGATGCCAAATTTCAAACCCCTTTTTTGGGAATATTTCTAAAAATTTGATACCATATACAATTCTGGGTGACCTTTGGGTTTTCAAAAAGTTGATTTTAGCCAATACACGAACAGACGGACATTGCTAAATCAATTTCCGTATCTATAAGAATCCAGAATATATACATACATAGGTATACTTTATAGGGTCACAAATGAATATTGTAGAAATAACAAACGCAATAACAATAATTGTTGCAAAAAAAATGTACCGTATATGTAGATGCAAATTACTTTCTTAAGAATCTTTAAAGGGATTAAAAAAATGACGTCTAAAATCATCACGTTAATTTTCTGAAAGTACAATGTGGAAACATGGGTATATACAGAAATAAATTATTTTGCATAAGTGGGAGGATGCATTTCCCCTCAATCCCTTTTCAGATAAAAACAAACAAAACAAAATAAAATGTTAAATTACAAAACAGTTTTGTTATTTTTTTTAATACAAACCAAAATTGTTTTTGTTTAAATTACATATGTATGTGTATGTATGTATATAAATAATTTTTAAGTAACCAAACAACACAAAATAAATAAATGGAAATTGGTGTGTTTGTGTGTGACTTTAGGTATCTAATGGGAGGGGGAACACGAAAAAATGATGAATGCACGATTCCTAGGAATTTAATACAGAAATTAAAAAATATCTACTTTTAAATAATATATAATCATTTTTATTATTATTTTTCGTATTTTAATAAAGATATTTCACTTCTTACACTAGTTTTTTAACACTTTATTGTCTACATTTTTTGTGGGCTGCATATGTATATACATACATATGTTGTTGTTGTTTTCACTTAGTAGCACTTTGTAAAAATTAAATTACGTACTTTTTAATTTATATCCATTATTTTTTCTTTTGTTGTATTACTATTTCTTAAAAATTTATTTACATTTTAAAAATAAAATTGGTAAAAACTAAACAGAATTCATCACTTATTTATTATAACATTTCAAAAAGAGATCCTGAATAAACTGAGAGAAAATTTTTGTCATACAATAATAGTGCTGCCGTTGATAGAAGATTACTCAACACTTTTAAAGAAGCAAAAACTCCCAAAATTCCCAAACAATTGACATATAATCAAAAACTGCTATCTAATAAAATTTTAAATATATTCCACAATAAAATATGTTTAATAACTTACAAACAACTTTTTTTATTAAATATTTTAATGAACATATTGTTTGTTTGTTTTAGGAAATTGTTTGGCCAAAAATTTTATTATAATTTTTGTAATAATATTAATTTCACTAAACCTTTAATCGAAAAATAAAAAAACACTTTATAAAATACATTGTATTTGCAAATACATACTGTGTTATTAAGAAAAAATTGTAAAACAATTATATTGAGTTTATTAAAAACCTTTTTGGAAACATTTTTATAAACTATCATACATTTTAAAAGAATAGATAACACATATAAAATACTCGTTACTAATAGCATTGTTACCATATTTATACTTTGTACTTTATATAAAAAAAGTAGTGTGCTCGTTTTAGAAAAGTGAGTAGACAAGAAGTATATCGACCTTACAATTTTTAAACAAACTAGGCCACAATTGTTACTATTAATTGTAAAACTTGTGCAAATGAAAAAAAAACGTTAACTTTTAAAACTGTATTTTTCAGTGGTATACAACCAAGAGTAAAAGATACTACAACAAAATTTATTTTTAACATAACATTCAATGATTGAAAATATAAAAAAGTATTTACTTTATGTTTGTCTCTTTTGGTGTTAATTAAAACATCGTCAAACAAAGTTACAATGTATATATATTCTAAAATATGTACATTATATCTTTAATAAAAAACAGAATAAAATTGTTGTGTTTTTAATAATATTATACTTTTTTATTTTATCAAACCTTTAAGGTATTGAATCAATGATTAAAATGTGTAGACATTTTATTGCATCACAATTTTACAACTACACAAAACTCTGAGAGTACTTAAAATATGTATATCATAAAATGTAGTTTTAATTTAATGCAATTTATTATAGCCGGCAGCACTGCACAATTAATAAAGCGAAAAGTCATAATTTGACAATTATTAAAGTAATGCCAAGTGGTAAAAATATGAGCAAACAAAAATAAATAGTTATCATTTAAGTAACATCGCTATTTAAAGTTATGAAACAGCTGTAACAAAAAAGACGCCTTGTTGTTAAATGCCTTTTTAACAAAAACCTAAGAATATTATTTTTAATTAAATACTTTTATTTGCTTTACAACTACCCTCAAATATGCCAAAAGTAAGAAGGTCTCGTAAATCGCCACCAGATGGTTGGGAGTTAATAGAACCTACTTTGGAAGAATTGGAACAAAAAATGCGTGAAGGTAAGTAAACAATTTTGTTAATATGTATATAAACATATCTAAGTACCTACGGAAATAATTTTGTTAAATATTTGGTTTTAGCCGAAACTGAACCTCATGAAGGCAAACGTATAACGGAATCACTGTGGCCTATTTTTAAAATACATCATCAAAAGTCACGTTATATATACGATTTATTTTATCGCCGCAAGGCTATTAGCCGTGAATTGTACGACTACTGTCTAAAGGAGAAAATGGCCGATGCTAACCTTATAGCTAAATGGAAGAAATCAGGTTATGAAAATCTTTGTTGTCTCCGCTGTATACAGACAAGAGATACAAATTTCGGTACAAATTGTATCTGTCGTGTACCTAAATCAAAACTGGAAGAGGGACGTATAGTGGAATGTGTTCATTGTGGCTGTAGAGGTTGCTCTGGTTAGAAGTGTATCACTGTATCAGGATGTTTTCTTTTAAATAGTAGTCTTTAGCGTAGGCTGTTTAGCATTTAGATAATACAAAATTTCCACACTTATTGCAGTAAATAAAAAATAATTTTATTAAAAGCTAAACTGAACATATATCAACTCATTTTTATAATGATGTGTGTATGGACTTATGTACATATCTGCATACAAATTGCAAGAGTCCCATATTATTTTTAACATATTTTTTATGGTAATTCTCAAAGGTTTGATTAAAAATTGGGTCTAGGTACGTTTCAGTTGTTGGCTTATTAAAATTACGGAGGTGGTGCAAGATATAGTTTAAGTTCGCATGTAGAATGAGTGCAATTTGATAAAATGTATATTTATGTATGTATGTACATATACCTATGTATGTATATTGTATTTTATTAACTAACGTAAGGGTCAACTAAAAAAAATTCGTTTCCAGTCTGGTTTTTCTATGGTAATTGCAATTTGGAGAGGAATAAGTGTAAGTTTGTTTAAAATAAAAAACATCACTTAAAAAAGTGAACAAAAAATTCACGAAACGTCGGGAAATAAATAAATTTACATTTTATTTAGTTCAGACACGGTAGGTCAATAGCGTAGAACGATGAATAAATAAAAAGTTGGAAAACATTTTATTATGTATTTTTTTTCTGTAATTAATACTTTGCATTTTAATTGCATTATTCTTATACATGTACATATCAATAAATTATCGTGCCATATAAACATTTTCTTTTCAATATAATATGTATAATATACAAAATACAAGTTCATATAGTTTATATTTTAAATTAAAAATTTGTATGATGCTTTTAAACCGTTTCAATTTACACAAAAATAAAAAGTTGGCAGCTCTGCAGATGGTGTTTATTTTATCATAAGTAAACAATGTTATCGATTGTTTGACATCTCTATAGTAAAAATAGTAGCGGCAATCAACATTGAAAAACATAAGCAAAGTTTCGTGTTCTTTTAGAAAACACCGAAAATTAAAGAAAACCAATTATGAGACAACGATGTCGCTGCTGCTTAACAACAAATTCCAATTCATTCTATAATATATTTGAACAACATAATTCTGGGAACACTTTCGCCGATATTATATGCTATTTAACTAAAATACAAATAGACCAGGAGGATAATTTACCTCAGCAAATGTGCACTAGCTGCTGCAATGAACTTCAGCGTATATATGAGTTTAGCTTGAGTGTGCGGTTAGCCGATGAAAAGTTAAGACAAGAATTGGAAGCTGCCAAAAATCCCAAAGAAGATGAAGACGAAATGGAAAATGTTCAGGTTTTAGAAAATGAATATTTTGCGCCTGTAGACGATAATGATATGCAAGTGCAAGTGTGTGTAATGGAGGAGATGCTAGAACGGGATAATGTGTTATTAGTAGAGGTAATTAAAATAGCTAAAAGATTTTATAAAAAAAATAAAATAAAACTTAATATATTTACAGGAAATAAACGACGTGGAAGAAGTTCATATGTTAGAAGAAATCGTTGATCTTCCTCGAAGCGATAATATGTTGATAGATTTAGCTCAGGTTGCAGCAACTCAGGAAAATGTTAACGTTAACGATCGTTTAAGTCCAAACGAAGATGGCCATACCGCGGACGATGAAAACGACGAAGACTATATGATTGAATTCGATGCTAAAGAAGTGAATAATTCGAAACCCTCAAAATGGAAATGTGGTGAATGTAAAGTTATATTACGTGGTGATGTTTCCTATGAGGGTCATATGAACATACACAGAAGAAGCCGGCCACATAAGTGTACTCAGTGTCAAGCCAAATTTAGATGCCGCTCTACCCTAAAACGGCACAAAGAACTTCGACACAGCATGCCGTTAAAAATTGAAAATTCAGCTAATACAACCTATATATGTACAATTTGCAACAATATTTTCTATACCGAAATTATTTTATATCTTCATCAAGTTATTTGTCATGGTATTGGTGATAAATGTCCATTTCAATGTGCCGTGGAAAATGTGAACAATATAATCAATCATATAGAACACGTACATGAAAAAGAGTTGTATGGTACAGCTGAAACATTATGCATTAACGCCACCTCCTCCACATTGCCCCTAACTTATCAATGTTTTAGATGCTCTAAAACATTTGAAGACTTAAACCTGTTACAGTCTCATTCTAAAGAGCACGAAATGGATGAGTCTCCGGAACACGATGATAATATAACAGTTGAAACTAGAAACGTTATAGAAATCATAAAGTTAGAGGATACACATGTGTCGGTGCAATGTAAAGTTTGTCATAAAAAGCTCCTAAAGAAAAACTTGAATAAACATATGGGAATGCATAAACGTAAGGAAGATGTAAATAAAGAAGTGGATGATACGAAACCATATTTGTGTTCCTTTTGTCGTAAGTATTTTCATAATGTTGATATTTAACTAGATTTAACTAAACTTATTATTTTAAAGAAAGATAAAATTAGGGTGATATATTACTTGAAAGGGCATTTCTTTTTTAATATTGGTTTTTGTTATTGAACATTAACAAAAACATCTTATAATTTACTTACAACTGCCTCTATCTTTTACCAAAAATTTTTTTTCTAGCAAAAATTGTTTTATATTTACCAGCTTTTGCTATTATTAATAATATTTGGGATTATCGTAAAGAATAGCGATATTGAAATACTGAGTTTCTTAAACACAAACCGTAGAAGTCAATATATTCATTTATATACAATAAAATAATAAGTAAACTAATTATTTTCAATTAAGATAATATTAGGGTTATTTGTTACGTGAAGGAGCATTTCTTTGTGAATATTGGGTTTTGCTTTGTTAACATATTTATAAATTAGATTTGGGTTAATCGTAAGATAAACCATACTGAAATATTAGGTTTCACAAATCGAATGTAACTTTTAAACCTATTCTTGATGGTCTCAATATATTTACTATTTCTGGCCTACTTAAGTAGATCTATACTAAAGTCAAGGGCCAAGGACCATCGGTAAAAATCTACTGATAATTTTGTTTTTAAGAAAGTTAAAGTGAAAATTTTTAAATGAATTATTTAGCCTATAATGATTAAAAACTAAATAATATTATCTAACTTCATATCAAAATTAGCCCGTGAATTTAAAAATTCAAAATCGCTACGTCAGCACGAAAAAGCCAACCATAGCGAGAGCTCAAGTGTAGTTTATGTTTGTGCCGATTGTGAACGTCAATATGCTTCGCATTATCTATTGAAAATACATCGTAAACAGGCGCACAAAGAGCGTGATAATGTGTGCAACATATGTGGCAATGCTTTCAAGTTAAAAAATCAACTAGATAATCATATGAAATTGCATTTGGAGAAAAATATACAATGTCCGCATTGTGAAAAAAAATATGCCAGACAATTTGATTTAAATGTTCACCTTAGATCGCATACGGGCGAACAGCCATATGCCTGTCATTTATGCGACAAACGTTTTGCCATCAAAGTGCGCCTCACCTATCACCTGCAAAAACACTATGGCATTAAGCACATATGTAAGGAGTGTGGTGCAGAATTCAATTCTAAACAGAAGCTTAAAGCACATTCATTTAAACACACTGGCATGCCGTATCGTTGTGAGTTGTGCGATGATCACGGTTTTGCAACACGTAATACGTGAGTATTTTGCTTATTAAATATCTTTTTTTAATCAAATGTTTAATTAGCAATATTAATATTAATTTTTATTTATTTTTAGATTTAAGCGTCATTTGACACGTGTGCACCATGCCTCAATATCTGAGGATGATCTAAATAAAATGTTTCAAAAAAACACAGGTAAAAATGTTAATATTAAGCAGATCGATGACCAAAATCTTGTAGTAAATGCTAGTGAAGATGATACCAAGGAGTGATAAAAGTACTGAACAAATTTTTGTGTTTACAAATATACAAGCTTGACCTGGTCTAGATTGCTGCACCTATTTAAAATTTTTGTACATAGTGTCTTTTCTAAATAAAATATAGCATGTTAAATTAAGTTAAAATGTATACTAAAATAATTTATAATAAAAAATTAAAAAAGAAATTAATTAATTAAGTTGTTTACCCTGAAAATTACTCTCGATTTCCAATTTAAAAGAAATGTGAAAACAAACGAAAAAAAGATTTCAATCTTTTGGTAATACATATATTAAATATGTGTTAAATTTTCGAATTCAACTTGTGGGTGCATTTTTAATATTTTGTGAAAGTTAATATTTTGTAAAAGCATATACATACATTTACAATTTTTTTAGATTATTGCAGATTTATATATGTATTTTTTTAATCTAAAAGCTTTTATAAAGAATATCCTTTTAGAAAAAAATTATTTGTATTATTTTGTAAACTTGAATTATTAGTTACAATTCGACAAATATTTACATTTTATTAAAACTTTTAAGCGACATTTTAAATACTTTTTTAAATTTCGTGTTTTTAATTTCTTACAAAAACAATTTTTGCGTAAATTTGATTTTTTGTTGTATATTTTTTGGTTAAGTTTTGAATTTTAGGCGGAAAATATTGACATTTGAAGTATAACTACTGCAGTTTTAAGTTATCATTAAAAATATTGGGAGAACATTTTTCCATTATACATTTTTTAGACGAAACTTGTTTTTTTTTTTTTAGAAATAAGCCAAAAAATTATTTTAAAGAATATTTGTTTCAGCAAAAGTTTTAAAATAATTTTTTTTTTGCGATAAGACAAAAGCTTATATCTCTGAACTTTTTCTTTGCTTTTGAGGGAAAATAGTACCAGCCGACCTATACATTTGTGTAGGAAGTTTAAAAACCACTTCATAATTTTATTTAAAACGTCAAACAAACCTACAACCAACTTTAAGTTAAATAGTGTGAATAAGAGCGTTCCCACTTGGCTCTCTAAAAAACACAAGAATCGCTAAACAAAAGTTGCATGTGTGGACAGGTACGGGCGTAGTGTAACGTTAAATGAGCTTAGACAACGATCAATTTATCCCGAAAGTAATCTATACATTTACAGCCACAGGGCATTTAGGGCAACTTAAAATCCTTTCAAAAGCATACAAAACATATGTAAATTGTAAATGTACATATGAATGCATGTATATAATTTATAAAAATGCATATGCATATGTATATGTATGTACATATACATATAATATATGTATATGTATATCCTTACTTCTAAATGGAGTATATTACCAATCTTTTTTATAAACATAATTACTGCTCTTATCTTTTTTAGATCAAAAGTTTAAAAATAAAAATGAACTCATTGAACATCGCTTAATGAAATGCTCTAGGCATTCACTACCCAGCTCACCACTCAATATCTGCACGCAGTGCGATGAAAATTTTACGAACTTACAGCTGTTAAGTGAACACGTAAGCAATGTTCATAAAGAAAAACGTAACTTTGTTTGTAAAGAGTGTGGTAATAACTTCGGAGGCCGCGCGCAGCTTTCAGCTCATAAGCGCTTACACAGAGAACGTCCCTTTAAGTGTGAGCAATGTGAAAAAGCATATCCACGTAGAATAGAACTTGAAATTCATATGCGTTCACATACAGGAGAATTGCCGTATGCCTGCCACTTATGTGACAAACGTTTTGCCATTAAAGTGCGACTGACTTACCACCTACAAAGACACGAGGGCATAACTCATGCCTGCAACTTCTGCTCAGCGGTATATGATAGTCGCAATAAGCTTAAAGCTCATCTATTTAAACACACTGGCATGCCGTATAAGTGTGAATTTTGTCCTGGCCTCGGTTTTGAAAGAAGAATAAGGTTAGATATACAAATACATAGTTTAAAAATATTTTGAGGAAACAAATAATAACTTAGTTTTCATTTAAGGTTTGTGAATCATATGAAAAGACTGCATAACATAACATTAAGCGAAGAAGAGTTAACAACAATTTTTGCCAAGAATACCGGGAAATGTGTACATTTTAAGAATCCAGGAAGCTAAAGGAAAATGTAAGACTTAAAACAATTACAAGCATATTTGTATTACATATGCTTTACATGGGTGACCTGTCAAAATAACTAACTGACCTATTCTATACTTTTCTAACGTAATTCTCTTACAATTTGAACTTTATATACATGTAGTCTTTATTGAGCTACATACATATCGCACACCAAGTTTAAAAGTGACACAACTCAAAATTTTTAATTTTTCAGATTAAAGCCTTTACAAATGCAAATAATATAAGGTAAAAAATGGTAAAATTTTTTTATTTTTATTCATTGCCTCACTACTGTATGGCAGTAAGTAAAAAATTATAATTTTGTGACGAGAATCGAACTTACGAACCTTACCTTACCTTACGCTTACGGCGAAACAGACGGTTTTGCTGGGATGTTTAAAAATTTGGTCTACATTAAAATTCTATGAAGACATTTTTGTCTAGTTTATGTGGGGCATGGTTTAAAAAATTATTGCCTACAAAATTTCTATTGTAAAATTTAAAAGATTATTTAAAATTACGTACGTTATTTATTATTTAAAACAACTTTGACTGCCTAAATCTTTTGGCAGCGACATCTACATCTGAAATTTACCTCATTTAAGATATTAGTCCACCTGCAGAATATTAAAAATTAAGAAGAAGAAGAGTACAAATGTTTATTAAATTTTTGTTTTGAAAGTGACACGAAGGCAATTGTAATTTTTGCTTGTAGAATTTCTAAATAATTTTAAGGAAAAATGTCTGCTATTGAGCAATTGCAATTTAAAATCGCCGAGCTAAAGCAAGAACTCGAACAACAAAGGCATGAGTCCCAGGTAGCCAGACAACGTATTGAAAAAATGTCTGCAGAAGTGGTAGACTCAAATCCATATAGTCGCCTAATGGCTCTACAACGTATGGGAATTGTCAAGGAATATGAACGAATACGTGACAAGGTGGTAGCCGTTGTGGGTGTAGGAGGCGTAGGCAGTGTCACTGCTGATATGCTAACACGTTGCGGTGTGGGGAAATTAATTCTTTTTGACTATGATAAAGTGGAGTTGGCCAATATGAACCGTTTGTTTTTTACACCCGATCAGGCAGGGCTGTCGAAGGTAGAAGCGGCGGCCAAAACATTGACATTTATCAATCCTGATGTAACGATAGAAACCCATAACTATAATATAACCACTGTAGAATCATTTGATAAATTTTTAGATTCTATTGCATATGGTGGTCTGCAGGCGGGGCAACCTGTTGATTTAGTTTTGAGTTGTGTGGATAATTTCGAAGCTCGTATGACCATTAACACTGCTTGTAATGAATTGTCTTTAAATTGGTTCGAGTCTGGTGTTTCGGAAAATGCGGTATCTGGACATATTCAGTTTATTAGACCTGGAGAGACAGCATGTTTTGCTTGTGCTCCACCTCTAGTAGTAGCGGAAAATATTGATGAACGTACTTTAAAGCGCGAAGGCGTTTGTGCTGCTTCTTTACCTACAACTATGGGTATCACAGCCGGGATGTTGGTGCAGAACGCCCTTAAATATTTGCTTAATTTCGGTGAAGTTTCCGATTATTTGGGTTACAATGCCATGAATGATTTCTTCCCAAAAATGTCTCTCCGACCTAATCCACAGTGTGATGATCGCCATTGCCAGGCTAGACAAAAAGATTTTCAGGCTAGACCTAAAGTCACTGCCGAAGTGATAGAGGAAGAGGATGAACAACCTTTACATGACGATAATGAATGGGGCATTGAGTTGGTGGATGAGACCCAGCCACAGGAATTACAGACTAAAACGGAGGAAAAGGCTGTAGGTTCAGGCTTGCGCTTAGCTTATGAAGCCCCCGATAAAGAAGTGACCAGTGATAAAAATACCGTATCGGATGCAGCTAACGTAAATCTGGATGATTTAATGGCTCAAATGAAATCTATGTGAGCGATTGTGATTTGATTTTTGAAATTAGTTTCCTGTTTACAGCACCTTATAGTTATGTATTCCATGTTATAGTATAGAAGGTACAATTTTTTTGATCATTTTATGCTATTTAAAGAATTTGTTTGTTTGCTTTTTGTAAAATTTTTAATATAAAAGTACATTTAATAAAGTGACCAATTAAAATTTCGATAATTTTTACAAAATTTGGTTTGTTTTATTTACAATAAGTATAATAAAATGAGCAGAATTTTAGCGTGATTATATCGTCATTTTGTCATTCTTTTTGTAATAAAATTAAAACAAATTTTTTCTCGTGAAAGTACAATTTTTGTGATTTGTAAGAAATGGCCTTATTCTTAACTTAAGCTTAAATCTTTTTTTTTTGTTTACATATTTCAAACGTACATTCGGATTTTTAAAGTACATATATTTGCATTTTTTAGTGTGAAAACCATTAAGTTTTTTTTCCTGTTAGAATTTCTTTACTTTCGTGCGTTGAGAAATCAAGTTAAAATAGAGAAGACTGAAAAAAACAAAAATCAGAAAAAACCAAAATAAACAAATATTTTTGCTCGAAAAAATCAAATGATACTTCTTTATTTTTTCTAACAATATAACGGCCATTATCTCAGTGTCCAAAACGTATTGAAATAAGTAAGAACGCTGTGCCAAATCTTATATACCTTTCACCACGTGTTGGTATGTAATAAGAAGTGTATTTATGTATGTATGTATTTACCAAAGGATTTACATGTCCGAAAGGTAATTGAGTATTAGAAAACATAATTCTGGGCCAATTAGTCCAATTTTTTTTAACAATGCTGCAAAATATATTAATTTTTGTTATTGATGGTATTGTCAGTTTTCAATGCCGATTTTCTTAAGAATATTTCCAAAAGTTTGATATTACATACAAAACTGTGTGACCTATGGGAGCACTAAAAACAAAACGAAAATTTTTCCTGTTTTTTGGAATAATTTTTTTTGGGCAATTTTTCCATTTTGAAGGATTTTAAAAATTTTGGGTGATTCCCGAAATAAAAGATCACACAAAGTTTAACATGGAAAAATTACCCAAAAACAGGAAAAACTGCCCCAAATTTTCGTTTTTGTTTTTTTCAACTGTAAAAAATTGAGGCCATTCTTCATTTTTCAACTTTGGGGTCATTTTTCATTTTTAAATTTTCCATAGTATCAAAAAATTTAAAAATGAAAAATGGCCCCAAAACTTAAAAAGTTTGTGCTGATTTCATAAATGAAAAATGGCCCCAAAAAATAGGAAAAATGGCCCCAAACTTTCGTGTTGTTGTTTTCAATGTAAAAAATTGGGGCCATTTTTCATTTTTGATTTTAGGGTCATTTTTTATTTTTTAGCTTTGCGGCCATTTTTCATTTTGCCAATATTTTAAGAATTTTTTGGGGCCATTTTTCCTTTCCTTGTAAATTCATAAAAAATATTTGGGGCCATTTTTCATTTTTCAATTTTCCATAGTATCAAAAAATTTAAAAATGAAAAATGGCCCTAAAATTATAAAAAGTTTGGGGTGATTTCAAAAATAAAAATGGCCCCAAAACCAAAAATGGTCCCAAAAAATAGGAAAAATGGCCCCAAAATTTCGTGTTGTTGTTTTCAATGTAAAAAATTGGGGACATTTTTACTTTGGGGCCATTTTTCATGGTGCCACATATGGGAGCTGTTAATTTCAACCAACACACTGACAGACGAACATGGCTTAATCTATATGGATCCAGAATATATACACTCCCGCCTCTTGAATAGCCCACCTAAATAATTTTTTTGTTTGGCTTAATATCTCACGAACCAAACGTGATAAAGACATAATTTTTTTTTAAAATTTAAACTTTTTTAATTCCAAGTCGAATGCAAAACATCGGTTTGGATAAATTTATTGGGTTATTTTATATGAATTTTTTACTAAATTAATTTAAACTAGTAAGAGCGTTATATTCGGCTATACCGA
>NDXZ01084416.1:0-12142 GCA_003055125.1 Paykullia maculata | reverse complement strand
ATAATTAAACCCCACAGCTATAGTTCAAACTGGTGCAATGAACATTTTATACATGTCAAGGCCATGCGAAAAGTACGCGAAGTACGCCAACAGCTCAAAGACATTATGGTGCAACAAAAACTTGGGGTAAAGTCATGCGGTACCGACTGGGATATTATACGTAAATGCATTTGTTCTGCCTATTTCTATCAGGCAGCACGTTTAAAAGGTATCGGAGAATACGTAAATTTACGTACTGGCATGCCGTGTCATTTACATCCCACCTCAGCGTTGTACGGTCTAGGCACCACTCCGGACTATGTGGTCTACCATGAACTGGTAATGACAGCCAAGGAGTACATGCAATGTGCCACAGCTGTTGATGGTTATTGGCTGGCCGAATTGGGTCCCATGTTCTTTTCAGTAAAGGAAACCGGACGTAGTGGCCGTGAGAAGAAGAAACAGGCTGCTGAACATCTTAAGGAAATGGAAACACAAATGCGTCTGGCTCAGGAAGAAATAGAAGAGCGTAAAATAAAGGCAGCTCAACGTGAAGAGCAATTGGCGAATAAACAAGAAATTGTGACGCCAGGTGCCGCAACACCCAGACGAACACCTGGGCGTATTGGTTTGTAAACTACTCAAAGCTTTTTTGTTTTTAAGTTATAGTTTTATTTCAAAAGGAAATTAATATAAAAAAATAATTGTATTTTTTCTAATATAATTGGAATAAAGTTAAAAATCAAATTGATTACAAATTATAAAAAAAACTATTGGATGTTTGTGTTGTTTTTAAACATTTTTAAGTTTAGGAGTATAAAGTTTTCGGATTTTATGTAAATTTGGAAAAATGAGGCAAACAAAAAATTTTTTTAAGTTAGGCCTCGGAAACAGTGCCACCTATCGAGTACACATTATCTTTTAAGATGGAACCAACAATACGCACCAACAAAATTTCGGTCAGGGATAAGCATGTCCTTACAAAGTGACAAATTATTTTTGTGTTTAAACATAAAGGGCGCATTTTACAGAAAATAATTTTCCAAATATTATTTTTTTTTATTTAAAAGACAGAGTAAAATTTGGCTACGACAAATCTTATAAGCAATATTTAAGAGTTATAGGTAGTGTGCTGGTGTTGTCTTAAATCTGTTCGCAATCTAATCTTAATAATTTATAGATTCAAACAAAATGCCATTCGAATTGGTTATCGGTTGTCAGCCATTATAAATATATATTTATTTATCAAAATACTTTAAACAAAAAATATGATAATAACTTATATATACATATATACACACATGTTATGTACACATTTTTAGACGTATGCGCCACTAAACTTGAAAAATTTATAAACTTTTTTCATTTTTGCATAAAATTTTATGCGGGGAATTAGTTTTTAGTCACGTTCAGCCATACACTTTTCAATTTCTTCGATAGTACGTGGAACAATGGCAAAATTTTCATTGCCTGTTTCGGTAATTAAAACATCGTCTTCTATGCGCACACCACCAAACGAACGAAAACGTTCAAATACATCTTTAACAATGAAATTGCTAAGAATGGGATCGGCCAAGGCTTTGTCCATTAAAATGTTTACAAAGTAACAACCAGGTTCAACGGTCACGTACATGCCTGCCTTTAGAATGCGAGCAAAACGCAATTTACTAATCCAAGGCTCTGTAGGACGGGCAGGTTGACCAGGCAAATAGCCACCCACGTCATGGACATCTAGACCAATGAGATGGCCCAAGCCATGAGGTTGGAAAGTACCAGCCAATCCGGCTGCCAACATTTCATCTACATTGCCTTGCAACAATCCACCCTCTTTAAGGCGTTGCAAGAGAACACGACAAGACATACGATGCATATCTATCCAAGAAACACCATTTTTGGCTTCTTTTAGCACAGCATTGCGGGCAGCCAAGACGGCATTGTAAATGAATTTTTGATCTTCGGTAAATTTACCATTGGCTGGGAAACTGCAAGTGATATCGGCGGCATAGCCACAATAATTGGCACCCATATCAAAAAGGCACATATCGCCATCCTTGACGGCCTTGTCATTGGGTGCAGCAGCGTGACCATAATGTAATATGGCGGAATTAACACCACTACCACAAATGCAAGTGTAGGACGTATGTCGACAACCTCCCACAGCATAGGAATGATGTAAAAATACGGATTCTCCTTCGTACTCACTGCGGCCAGGACGCATAAATTTCATAACCTTAATATGAGCATCGGAAGACACCTTGGCTACATAGCGTAGTACCTCAATTTCTTCGGGAGATTTAATAACACGGCATTCAGCAATGACGGGATGTAGCATATCACAATTGACGAGAAACTTCTCGATACCTTCAAAAGTGGCAGGCTTAGAACGAAGTCCGCTGTCGGTATTTAAACCACATAAGGTTAAAATCAGTTTTGGAGAAGCTTTTTCAAAAAACGCATTCAACTCGTCCACATATAAGACACGGTCAACTTCATACATGGACTTGAATTCATCTGGCGTCAACAAACGGCCCATCCAGGTGGCATATTCTTCTGGCAGACAAGGCACAAATAATACCGCTTCACCACTGGCCACATTTAAGGCACCATAACAATCTGGTTCTTTGACGCCAAATAAATATTGAAAATAGGACTCTTGGCGAAAGGGATAATCGATATCGGTATCATTGAAACTGACACTTTTCCCACCCTCTAATAAAACAAACGAATTTTTATCTACGGCACTATTTTCTCTTAAGGCAGCACACACTTTTTGACGATTCTTACGAAACAAGGCCATGGGAACTGCATAAGTTTTGGGACCAAGTTTAAACGTAGCCATTTTACTAGAAATAATTTGTTAGAAGGTTTTAGTTTGCTTATTTTCTTTATAACTTACTTGGTTTATCTTGAACTCAAAAATTGTAGAAAGTCTATTGTTCAGTATTTTTTTTATCACTTGTTTGTTAAAATCGCTTTTATTTATTGCGCTTTTTTGTTTTGCAATCAACCCTTTTGTCATCCAAATTGCAACTGTTTAGTTTTGTTTCCAGTAACACATAGTAAATATATTTAATTAAATATGCGATAAAGAAGGTTTAATATTTTTTATATCATCTTTTGTTTTTGTTAATTTTATTGTTTTTGTTATCAATGTGGTTAGATGATGCCACACTGAATTGTTATTATTAAAAACAAAGCAGGGTTCGGATATCTATAGCAATACAAATTTTAGTATTATATCTATAATTTAGTATTCAATTTAATAAGAAAATATAAAAATAAGTTAGTTATAACCGAAAAAAAACCAACCATATTGCACCCTATACGACGATATATAAAATAATTTGTGCTGAATTATTATTACGATTCCGGCATTAAACATTAGAAAGTCATGCAAAGTTTTCATTAATAAACAATAGTATTGACGGTTTCAATTATTTCTGTGGAACGACCTTTAATAGGAGCTAAAACTAATTATCATATTATCTTCAAGGCTTGGAGGAATTATTACTCTTTTGTGAAACTTAACTGTGATAAATTTAGGTCCTTTACTAAAAAAATATAGTTTTATAAACATTATACTAATACCGGAGGGTAGGTAGTAATATAAGAGGTAGGGCCAATTACGAACCGATTTTTAAAATTTGTGCTTCGGTAACACCTTTTTGTAGTTAATTTAAGCTAGAGTTTATTATCTTTAACAAGTTTGGAATTGGCTTTATGTAAAAGTTAGGGTCAACTAAAATATTTCTAGAGTTTTGTGTTTACATTAAGTTTATTTTTGGTATATGTTATTTGCATTCGAATATTTTTAACAGTTTTATTTGAGGTAAATTTGGTATCGGTTTAATAAGTTTAGCTATTCTTTTAGGCATAAACCTTTAATGGGCGTTATGGTCAGTTATTGTCCAATCTTATAAGTATAAATAAGGTGGGTGTTGAAAAAAGTCATTATATTTTAACTTACATTAAAAACAAATGTTGCTATTGACGTTTATATTAAAAAAACCAATTATGTGTTATATTTCTTATTAAGCCACAAATAATTTTTCTTAAAAAAATACATGCGGCAAACTAGTTATCACCTTTGATGTATCAATATTTTTTTAAACTAGAAAAACTAAGGATTATTTTCAATTTCAAATGTAACAGTAAAACGAACCGTAATATTTTGTTTACCTAAAGGACAACAATAAACACGAGCCAGTTGTTAAAAATTCAATTAGTTAATTCTCAGAAACACTTACATTATATTGTACGAAGTTAAAAACAGGTAATAAACAATAAAATATCTCAAACTACAATTCTTTGTGACAAAAACAACCAAATTGACTAATCAGATAAGATATAATAATGCAGGTAGTTAAAATAGAATTCTTAAGGATGTGTTTTACAAGTAAAAAGATGTAAGTATTTTTCAAAACTGAACAATTAGGATTCACAGTGCAAAGTGTTAACATCTATTTATAGAAAGAAACTAAAGAAAAACATGTGTAATTTATATTTTGTTCTGCTGATAGTGTTTAACTTAGTGTTCAGCCAGGATACAGCTGAAATCAATGAAACAAATGTCCTCCACGAATCTGTAGAACACCTGAGTAGCCTTCATATGGAAATTAGGCAACCCAATGGCTATGAATTCGATATGGTTGATCTACTGGATTTGGGAGATTATCATTCTGAACGTCTCAAGAGACAACTTTCATTACGAAATTCAGCATCAAAATTTCTCTTAGAGGTTTACAATGATATCACCGAAAATGAAGCGGAACTTGATCATGTTCGTGAACACTTGACCAGTGGCTTTCGTCAAAAAAGAGCTTTGAGAGAAGAGAACTTTATAACAAAAGTTGATCGTATGGAAATTGAAAAGTGTAATAACATTATAACATTTTCGAGTAAAAGTAAGTATCAACATTTACTTTTAATTTCCAAAATTTTTCTTTTTTAAATTTATATTAAATTAAAAAAAAATAAGAATATTTTTTAAGAATTCATTTTGTAAAAACAAGTTATATTTTTTTATCAACCAACCTCAAGCCAAAATATTTTTGATCAAAAGCTTAAAGGTCTATAAATTATTAACACATTTCGTGATTTACTTTTTAGACACTTTAAATTCCAATTCACATCTTATACCCGACATACCAATTGCTAGTGATATGGCGATTGGTTTCAACACTAACGATGTACCG
This sequence comes from Paykullia maculata, assembly GCA_003055125.1. NCBI lineage: Eukaryota > Metazoa > Arthropoda > Insecta > Diptera > Rhinophoridae > Paykullia > Paykullia maculata. The sequence continues at coordinate 6,968 of NDXZ01084416.1, read as the reverse complement.
CGAGATCTGCAACTTGTATATTCTGCCCTACGGATCTATCAACAACCCAGCTTAGGAAAATATGTACAACAGACAGGTATCCAAAAAGCAACCATTTCACTATATCAAAGAGTCATGTATCGCAAGGAATATACTGGCGCTTTAAGAATTTTAACCTCAATTAATACAACAACAACATACAAGGGATGGCTTGAACTTAATGTGACTCGCATTTTAAATTATTGGGTACAACAAAAATATGCGCAACCTGGCAGTATTAATGAGTTAATATTGGGCGCTACTTTAGATGTGGATAACGCTGCACGTGGTACAAAAGCCATTGCAATTTTACCCAGTAATCTGGGTTTAGTTAAACCGGATTTATCCGAGGAAATGATCGCCTTGCAGCCATTTGTTATAGGATATTTCAATGGACCCGAGTTGATGGCTAAAATTCAAAAACTGCGTTTCAAGCGCGATGTTATTAAACGTAAACGTAAGGCTGATTTTTATATGCCGCCGCCACCACCGTTACCAGAAGTCTATAGGTCGCCTAAAACCTGTGAACGTTTGAACTTCACTTTGGACTTTAAAGATTTGCACATGCACAACTGGGTTATAGCACCGAAAAAATTTGAAGCTTATTTTTGTGGCGGTGAATGTAATTTCCCTTTGGCCGCAAAAATGAATGCTACCAACCATGCCATAGTGCAGACGTTAATGCATTTAAAACAGCCAAATTTACCAAAACCCTGTTGTGTACCCACTGTCTTGGGCTCGATTTCGATTTTGCATTATCTTAATGAGGATAGTGTTAATCTGAGCAAGTATCCTCAAAGTGTGGCAAAGGAATGTGGTTGCCATTAAATTTGTTTTTCATTTTTTCATAAAAATAAATTATATAAATTTTTGTTTCGATTTATTTTTATATTTAAAAAAAAACAAATTTAAATAAAATCTAAGTAATTTGTGTGCGTTTTATAAAAATTGAATAATTTAACAATTGCAGATTTTTTAATTTTACTAAATTACTTTAAAAATATACAAAATTTCATATAATTATGCTTATAATTTTAAACAATAAAATCTTAAAGAGATTATTTTAAACTTATAAAATGATTAAAATTAATATCGAAAGTCAGATCTTTATGATAGTTATTAATGATGAAAAAACTTTTAGTTTTTTTTTATAATATTTTTATTCCTGTAAATTGTTAACTGGAGGGACACATGTGTGCTACATTTAGATAAATTTCGCAGCTCAAAATAAATTTTCTTATACGTCCTTATCTTAAAAATTACTAAACATTTATTTATACATATGCATATTATACATATGTATGTACACATGTCTTTATGTATGTATCTGTAATACATAGTTGTCATAGGCAAAATATGGACAACCGTAAATTTGTGTGGGGCTTGATGGACTTAACGCCCCTACTTCAATTGTAAATTTCTCTTAATTTTGTACGAGTTACTTTCATTGGTTTATTTTGGCTGCAAATGAATAGTATCAGATAAAGGCATGCGACATCTGCCAGTCACCAAAAATTACCAGGCGCTAATAAAATAAAAGCCTCCCTGAAATCATTGAATTTATAGTAAATTTTTGGATCGCAGCTTAAAATGTTAAATCAGCAGAAGTAATGTACAAGCAATTCCGCTTAAAAGTTTCACTGGCCGAATTTTGTTTTCATCTATTTTTTTTTAAATTCACGACTTCGAAAGATACAATAACATGTACATTTGTATGTGATATTGAGGTTACATTCAAAAATTTATATATGAAATTGTAGTTTAAATATGTAATTGAAATATTTATATTATATATAAAAATGAAAACATTGCAAGTAAATGTAACTGAAAATGTTTAATTACAAATTACAAGTAATTGTTATTATATAAAGCAACAATTAAATACTTCTTATTTTACATGTAATAACTTCTTATAAAGAAAATTAATTAAAAAAAACTTTCTGTAACCCAATTTAACTAAAATGAAACGTGTCTTTGCATTTGCTATTTTAAATGTTTTAATGTGTTTTTATTTATTAATAAAAAAAAAAAACGTATTTCATTAGATCCGTTCATTTTCTTTACTAGAAGAAAAATTAAAGTAATTAAAGTTTAAGATACAAATTTATATTAAATTTTTTTGTCCGTATAGGTCTTTCGCCTATATCTTTGTGGATTAAGGGCCATTAGTTCAAGTTTATCAAACATGACCGTGGTTTATTAAAAAGCTGCAAAATATTAATATTTTTTGAGTAAAGAAAAGAGGTTGTCTTTTTTAGCCTTTATCTTAGACGGTTATTGATGGATGTTGCCAGTTTCCAATTCCGACTTTCTCGGGAATATTTCCAAAAGTTTAATATAATATACAATTCTTGGCGACCTGTGAGAGATAGAAAGGTTGATATCAACCAACACAAGGACAGAATATATGTATATATTTTATGGGGTCGCATATGACTATTGTAGAAATTACAAACGGAATGACTAACGTTGCCACCTGTGGTGAAGGGTGTAAAAAGTACAAAATTTATATCTGAAATACTAATATTTGAAAAAATTTGCAAACAAACAATTGCACATTGGGACCTGCTTTTTATTAAAAAAAAAATACTTGTAAAAAATGTTGCAAGTGTGTAATAATTTTTAGTTATTGAACACACCTAATAATAAGATTTTATATATAACTTTTTTTATTATACATGAATGCATACATATGCAATTTAATATTTTTAGATAAAAAGTACTTAATCAAGTAATAATTTATTTTTTATAAAAACTTAATAGAGGCTTAACTTTTTCTAATTACATGTAATGGGTTATCAAGGTATTACAACTACAGTTTTATTTAATTTAAAACTTTTAATTACAAGTACTTTTAATTTGTGATTGCATCAGTCATTAAGAAACTATGAGTTTTGTTGTATTTAAAGTTCTTTCTCTGACTTAAACAGGTGAAGAAGATAGGACATGTTACATAACAAAAATACTTAAAATATTATTGCAAATCCTCATTTTTTATCTCCTTTGTATAATTGATTACCAATATGATTAAAGTTGTCATAATTACGGTTAATAAATTAAAGTCCTCTAAACAGGTTAGAGGACTAATGATAAAGTTTTATATTTTTTTTGCTTAAAAAATGATTAACAAATGTTTAGAACCAAAAAGTAGTTAATGTGTGTTTAACCACATAATATGATAATTTATGATATACAAAATAAAAAAAAGCATAAACAATAAATAAATATTACTAAATATAGCACACTTAAGTAGGTATTGAACGTTTTAACAAAGACTTTACTTGTTAATTAGAGTATTTGCGGTTCTAAGTTCAAGATATACTTTCGATAATATTTGGGACATTTGTTTGTTAATGAGATTAGAATAAATTATGTATATTATATAAAAATAAATTAGACCTAAGTAAATACTTCTTACGGAATTGTATGTTGCTAGATTTTTAAACAATTACACCTTCACAAATATTTCTACAATCAAATCTGATTGATCTATGGAATGAATTAAATAAAGAAAACATTTTCTTCATATGTATGCACTTATATGGAGAGACATAGAGAGCAAGACTAAATTTACTGTTAACAACGTAAAACACACTTAAGCCAATCGGACATTTCGATTTCGATGACATTATCTTGATTGTGATCTTTGCGTTGGAAGTAATCGAATGCAGCTGTTAAATGTAGAACAGCCGAGGCGAAATCACTTAAACGCAAAGTACCATCTTTGCGTATGAAACGTTGCATTATACAATTCATAATGTCGGTACTCAACTGGAAACCAACATCATAGAGAGCATCTCGTAAACGTTCTGCCCTTAAAATGCCGGCCTTTTCTTTGGTGTAGATTTTAAAAACTCCCTGCCAGGTTTTTAAATTGACCATGAATGTTTTGAACTGCAGAAAATTAATGCGACCTGTTCCCGTTTTATCCTGTAAGGCTATAACCTGGCGACAGATATCAATATTGGCGCAACCTTTAATGTAGTCATTGGGTAAACATGCATCCAGTAGCTCATGCAGCTCAAAACAGTTAATGGTTTTATTTTCATCGGCCAATTGCATAAACACGGGCTCATATTGACATACATTTTTGATTTTCGTGGAATCGGCTTCATTTTTAAGCGCAGGAAAGGGATCGAGCAACATTAGAGTTTGTGTTTCCAATAGCGATAAACGTAAGGGCACTGTCCCCAATATTCTGACTGTAAAACTAGATTCCTCGCCCGGCTCATATGTGGTTGGCATTAATACATACTGGCCGACTTCCAAATGGCAATGACATGTCACATGTCTTGTATTGCCATAATCGGAATTCAAAAAACTAACTTGTGTTTTGAAAAATTCTTTGGGTAAACATTCGGTTATCTTTTGATTCACCTTTGAACTAGACACACTGTTCAATTTGTATATCGTAAAGCCAATAACTTTAGGCTCCACGGCCGTGTGTTGATTTAGAGCCACTACAATTTCCTGCTTCTCCGGTATGGTCAACAAGAGTTGGGGATTTATGTGAAACGATTCATGATTTCGACAACCACCTGCTGTCACGCCGCGTTTCCACTGTCCCTGAAACATTTTCATTTGCCAACGTTTCGGTCGATCCTGTAGGGTCAGTTCATCTTTAGCGGTGTCAGCGTCTAGGTAGACTACCTCTAGGCTGGAAAACGTTTGTGTAAAATCTAAGAAAGACATCCAAAATTCACCCACATCTAGTTGGCCAAATAAACGATCACGCTCTTGTACTGAAACACGTTCCCACGTGGGTGACATGGCCGACCAATCACCTTCGTAGTCGTTGTTGCTGGCAAAAGCATTACAGGTCAATGGATCTTTTATACGCACCAATTGAACGGCATCACCGAGCAGCGTTTCAACTTTATCCAGTGAGCAGAGTCTGGAAAAGAGAAAGATGTTTTTATAAGAAAAGTATTAACTAAATTTACGTGTATACATACATACATAAGTAAGTACACAGTTTTGAGGTTTTTAAAAGTGAAACATTGCAGGCGAAATCATTGCGTTTTCGTTTTAAAGAATATCAAATCAAAAAGTATGGCGGCCATTGTATTTGGTAAACATTATTGCCGAAATATTAATGTAGCTTCGTCAATTGCCAGAGAGAGATTTTGAAAATTTTAGGAAGATGGAATGAACTAGGGGTTTAATTTTCTGATTAATATTTTTATGGTAAACGTGACTAAAAATTTAATAATAATTAAATATTTCGTGATTAAAAATATAATTGCAATTAAGCGTCAGTCTAGTTCAGTCGATTAAATTTAGAAAATGCAATTTAATGAAACTCAACATAAAGCTTTAAACTAATAAAAAATTCTTTTGGATTAAATAACTTCTTGTTCAGTTAAAATGTTTACCACTTTGTCTTTGTCACTTTGTATCCTTCAGTAAAATTAAGCGTTTGATTTCTGTAAATATACTCTTCACCACAGGTGAAAAGGGTATATATAAGTTTGTCACTCCGTTTGTTAATTCTACAATATTCATTTGGGACCCTATGAAGTATTTATATTGTGAATGCTTACTGTTAGAGAAGTCGATTTAGCCATGTCTGTCTAACTGTTGAAACCAACTTTACTTTTTTACTTTAACATGTTAAGGATATTAAATTATAAGGAATATCTTTAGGTTTCTCCCTATTAAAAATCAGTGAAATTGGTAAATAAATGACTGAAATATAGGCAAAAAAAAAACGACTACATTTTTTTACACAAAAACTAATTATATTTGTGTTAAGGACAAGTCTTTTGGGTCATTTGGAAAAAAATTGGCTCAGAATCCACAGAGATATGAGTGAAAAACTTTACGTAAAACTTTATATTATTAAAAAATCAAGTTTTTTAAGACTTTAATTACCTTTCGGACATATAAATACATACATACATACGTAAATACGCTCCTTATTACATATGTACATACATACCTACAAGTGGTAAAGAGTATATAAGATTTGGCACAGCCAAATATAGCGCTGTTACTTGTTTTCATTAATATTTAAATAAAAAAAAATAAAAAATTTTTTTTTAACTGTTATCAAAATAAAAGATAACGATCAATAATCGTTATAATAAAAAAACATTGCATATCGTTGGTCGCATGTAGAAAGGCCCTAACTCGCATTTTTTTCAAGTTGAGTTTTTTAGTGATCCCAATACATTTCACGCAAATACACATCGTCCCATACATTTAATGCAATAGTTTTAGAAAAACTCGTTAAATTTTTATTAAAACCTGCATTTCTTTTTAATTACATTTTGCAAAAAATAAGAGTTTCTATTATGCTTTTATTTTCTTCTGTAAATTTTAATTTTTTTTCGAACCTTTCCACATGAGACCTACGATATGTAAGTATGTATGTATGGATCCTTAACATTGATTAACCAAAAAAAAAAAATATAAAAATTTAAATAATATCTATAAAACTATAAATTATTGAAACATCATTCAAATACATAATTAAAGATTTTAATAACATTAAAGTTATAGAACAAAAGAATCCAAAAAAGACGTAGAAACTATAAAAACATTAATGTTTCCATTAGTCATAAATTTTTTAATAAAATTTAAGGCTAAACAAAACATTACGGTTACGTTTAACCATGTTTTAATTACCTCAAAGACTTTCTATTTGTTAATAAAAAAGTATTAAATAAATTCTGTGGCAAAATAAAAAAAAAACGCTTAAATCGACTTAAGCGAAAATTAAGTTTATAAAACCGATATTATTTTCCAAAAGTAGAAGTAGTCTTAGACAAAGTTTTAAATAATTTGTGCAATTTGAAAAAAACATTGAAAAAATTAATTTATTTAAAAATTTGTTTTAATTTAACTTACGAAAAACGATATATAAATTTAATTATAACAGGAGAACTTCATTCATTAAAATTAACTAATAAAAAGGTTTTTTTTTTTGCAAAACGTCAGAATCATAC
>NDXZ01084379.1:0-10446 GCA_003055125.1 Paykullia maculata | reverse complement strand
ACTTACACCTCATTTTTATAATATATATAGGGATTTAAGCTTGAGGTCCGTTTTTATATAGTTTTATATTCACACAACGGAGTGGCGAAATATTGAAAAGAAAAATATAATTTAAAAAAAAACTATTTTATATAAAAACAGAACTCAACTTAAATAATTATAATTAATTTGTGAAAATGATTATCAATAATATTTTATAAAATGATTAAGTCCAATATTTCAGAGTACATTTTCGAAAAATTTTTAGTTCCATCGCACAAACGAGAAAGGCGTTTTTTTTTTTTTTGAACTCAGTTGATTTCTTTACAAAGATCATATTGCAGCACCTTTAAAAAAATAAAAATAATTTTAAATCAAATGAATAGATAATAGATAATTAAATTTGATAAAAATTTGCTTTTACAGCAGGTAATTTGCAGAGAAATTGGCACCGGAATAAGGATTAGAAAAATAAAAGTAAAAACACACCAAAAATTTCTTGCTTTAATGTGCATCACTAATGTCTAACAGATAATTTTGTTCACTCAAAAGTAATGTGTTTGTCGCATTTTTATGATATTAGCAAGTCTATGCAAGTGTTACATTTTATAAACACACCAACGTCATAACTAAGCGTTGTCATTGTCATTGGTTTTTTTTTCGAATTAAGAGTTAACGGCTACATTTTTCGTAAACAATATATTTATATTTGCAAAGTTTAGAAAGTATGCACAAACGAAGTTAATGATGATAACAATTTAATACTAACCAGCTATTGCCTTAATTACAAATTAAAATTTGTGATAAAACTTCAGGGTTTTTTAAACTTAACACACACACACACAAAACCATGCAGATTAAAGAAGAAAGCACTGTACGCGATTTCTAGCAAAACTATTCTATATATAGTAATAAAACACTACATATGTGTGTGTAAGTTAGCCAGTGAGATACCAACTCTGACAACCCTACCATTGAAATCCGTGGATATTTCGCCACAAATACAATTAAATTACGGGTAAAAATATTTTTTAGGTTCTTCCAACTTTCCCAATATTTTCTGTTTTTAAAATTTTGTGAAAGAAGTTTAAGTACAAACGTGCATATCATCTTTAACGTCTCAGAAGATATTTCACTAAAAAAAAGCATAGGAAAAATGGCTTACATTATGTATTAAGTATTTGTTTTTTTATTTTCAACATATTTTGCTATATGCGAATGGACAAAAAATCTTTGTTGCATTTTTATTTTTTATGAACTTTTAAAAAACAAAAATTTTGAAAATTTTTATAAAAAGTAATTTTTTTTCCTACAAGTTTTCCGATATCTTTAAATATACTTTTCATATTTAATAACGGGTTTGTATGGCTTTAAAATAATTTTATTGTCGAAATTTGGATTTTTAATCTAACTGAATAGGACAAACCCTTCTGCAAGTATATTAACATATGTCATACAACTGCCTTCATTTTTGACATAACGCTATATCTTCAAAACTAGAGCTGATAAAATAATTCTGCTTATATATTTGAGATCTACATAGCATATTTATATAAATAACAATAGCTAAAATTTTTTCGGCAGCAAATGTTCTGTAAACTAGTGTTACATTTTCTTTTATTTTATTATTCTATCTTTGTGTCACTTATATACATATTTCCATTGTTTTTTTCATATCGTCACCTTAATTTAGAAAGATACTTTTGAGTTTTTTTGTGTGTTTTTTTTAAAGCCCCTTTTTGCTTAGAAATCTGTAGACCCACTTGTCTGCAAAAGATTTTAAAACAAAAGGTCAGATGGTTGTCAAAAGTTCTTTGTCTCAATATGTAATTGCCGCTATCATATGAAACCTTTTCTTCTCGTGCTTGCGTTCTTTAACTGCTTCTGTGCCTTTTATTTAAGTTTTGTAATTTTCTAATCCATTTTAATGACTTGAGAGACGCATAAGTTGATTTGTACTTCTGCCGTAATGTCTTTTTATTGTAGACTTTTCTTTTCTCATAAATATTTTTTGTTTTTATTTCAGCTGCATCTGGTACTTAATGTGAAGGATATTTTTTTTATAAGCTCTTTGATAGCGTTTGTAACTTTTTTTGCCTTTTGTATCTATTTTTTAATTACGTTGATAGTAATTTGTCAATTTGGTATGTTTGTACTTTTGATGCGAGTTCAAGCTATTTATGTCTATTAACTACAAGTTGTTGGCAGCTTTTGAACAAAGAAATATTTCAGCAATATATGTTGTTTATAAACCAATCGTTTTAATATTTATTACTTCGAATTTTTAAAGGATTAATGTGCCTATATAAGAGATAACTATTGTATTTTTATAACCCCAACATTTGTTAAATTAAAAACAAAATCGACAACGACATTGTTGAAGTGTCAAATAAGTGGTTATTGCTGAAAATTTCAAATCTTTTTAAATAAAAGTTTAGCTCTGTAGTTTCATAATCAAACACTTCGAACAAATTATTTTTCATTAAAAAGCAAAGTTTTCCAAACAATGTTATTAACTTTTAAACATATATATTTGTGGTGGAAATTTTTGTTGAAACAGAGGGTGGGGATTAACATTTACCCCTTTAAAAAGCTCTACCATTTTTGCAAAAGGCATCTTATGTCAGTTTGTTTCTAACATTCGGCAAGTAGACACAAACAACATTTATAAAGCCGTAACAATTTAAAACCTAATGACGATGTGGATAATTTGCCATCATAATTGATCTTCATCGACGAGGTTTATTTTAATGACTATTTACTTTGTACAAAATTTATGGCAAAAAAGATCTGATGGTGAATTTTGTTCCACCTTGTAGTTCCTGAAATGAAACATGTTGAACATAAGAACAAAAACTTTGACTGTATGTTGTTATACGCTTCACTACAGGGTATATATTTTCTAAAATTTTTTTTTGCCACCCCATAAAGTATATATTTTCTAAAACCTAATAAAAAGGGAAATTAATTCGTCCGTCTGTCTATCCGTTTGTAGCCCCTATTGTTTGCCTTAACCTGTATGTAAAATCAAACTTTTTAAAATATTTGTAAAAAAAACGGTCGAGGCAAAAACAAAAAAACACGACTGTCAGTTTTTTTTTCATAATTTTTCACGCAAAATTAATATTTTCAGACATGTCTGTTACATACGTGTATACGATGTGCTTTTTAAGTCATCTGTAGAAAATCTATGATTAATCGGCTTTGATTTGGCAAACATATACCATATTTGAAAAAAAAATCCAGTTTTCTAACGCTTTAATTAACTTTCGGATATTCTTACACCTTATAATTGTTAATTAACAGAAAATATTCTACAAATATCATCAATATCGACCCAGCAATACGTTTCATTGCGTTGTAATGAGTTGAAATGTTAAGTACTGTACACTTCTTACCCGTTGGCATTTTTAATCCATTATTTAAACACGGCAATGTCATTGACTGACCAAAATTATTGCAAAAATTCTATTTAGAAATATTTTCTATGAAGATACATGCATACATACTGATTGTTTTATTATTAAAGGTATAACCTTTTAAATATTTATATTTAAATAGTTTATTCATATTTTCGCAATTTGTATAAGATTTTTATTTTCTATTTTAAAATAAATCAAATAAGTTTTAAATTTTCTTAAATATATGTTAACCAATAATAAGAATGAATTGGAAAGAAAGAAAAAATCAATAAACTTGATGTTGCTACTTCTCAATTCAAACTTTTGACAATAGCTTTTTCTTTGTAAATTTGGTTAAACATCAAAAATGCCATTTATGTTACTTAAAGTTGTTTAATTTATTTTTCTTTAATTTTAACATCGAAGCTTTAAAAGCAAATTCTTAAAAATACTCTAAAATAAAACTCTACAAATTTTTTTTCTGCAAAAACACATTATTAAACTGTTTATGGTAAAACTAAAATATGTATGTATTACAACGTATTTTGCTTGGGTATTTGATCCTGTTTTATTTTTGTCACCAGCTATCTGGAGCTGCTGAATTAAGGGAAATTTTGGGCGCAGGCACGTCCTTACCAAAAAATATTTAATATTAAATAATTTTAGAATATTTTCTTATTATTTTATGACATGCTGACAATATTTTGAGTTTATTCACTTATTTATTTATAATTTTTTTACTTGTATTTCTATGTTATCCTTCTTCGTACTCTTTCGTTACCGAACAAAGAAACATATTCAACAATAACAAGTATGTCAACTGCAATAAATTAAACAATCAAATATGTCATTGATGCGTCGAAAAGGCGACGAACTACCACTTATTATATTTGATCATCATACGTATGACGATGATTTCAAATAGTCGTTAGTCGAGTCGAGTTTAAGGAACAAACAATTGGAAACTTTTAACTCAATGCGAATGACAAACGTGACGAGGGTTCTTAAAATTGTTAAGTTTTATCACATCCGCCTTTGGTGTTGTTGGTAAGTTGCTTTATATAAAAACACTAACACACGCATACGTTCGCGTATTCACTTGACCTTTTTCTTAAATGTACGAGTAAGAACGTGATTTTAAGAGATAGAAATACAGCCAATACACCAGCATAACAAACCAAAATATTTGTTGTATATATTTCTGGTACTCACTAACATACATATGTATAGCAGTGAGTGTTCCATATGGTATTACTTGTGTTTTGTACACTATATAATGCGACCAAATATTTTTTAGTTAAAAGCTGGGTCTAAGGGAAAAAATCTTTAACTATTATGGCCTTATTAGGAATCGTTCGCATGAACTTTATATACTGATCAATATTATAAATGTTAAAGTGTTTTAACGGAGAATGTTAAATCGGCAACGTTGGAACAGCTTAATGTAAGTGTAATCGGTTAATTTGAGGCTTGTTTGGTTTAAGTCTCTCTATGATGAATAGACTAACGCCAAAGCAACGCATTACCGTTTATTTTGAAGAGAGGGGTTTATTAAAAGAAACTCATTTAGCATTTAGCGGTCATTCTATGGTCCTCTAATCTACCATCAAAACAATTAATTAGCATCACGTTCGACTTCGCACAGTAGCTTAAAGTGATATAAATATAAATTTTTTATGCTGGTGGCGAGGGACTTTAACTTTTTGTATTTGGATACATTCTGTTTTTTCTATTTTTTATTTAAAAAAATTTTTTTTTCAAAAAACATACTTATTCAATTGCATAATTGTTTTTGTGTTTTGGCGCTATGGCATTGTTTTCGATACCCAACGGACGTACTGACCAACACATTAGGATGCATTACTTTTTTCTTAAGCTGAATTCGTTCATTTTTTATACTCAATATTTCTGATGTATAAGAAATGTTGTAACTCTATGTCTTTTTTAACGGACGTTCAAATAAACACACATGGCTAGATCGACTTGGTCTGACTAAACTTTCAGGCAAAACTAGTCAAACAACTTAAAATAATTTCGCCGAATATCTGGTCGCGTTGAAGCCCAAAAATTTGTTCTTTATATCACACCTGTAACACATATATACATATTTTTCATTCTGTTCATTATCAATATTTTGCCAGCGTCATGGTACGTATATTTTTTAGATATATTTAAAGTAAGCTGTGATCCAATTTCAAAATTATAATATATATTATAAAATTATAAGTGCTAAAGGACAAATGAAACATGTAATATTTATTAACTAATTTTATTATTTTTTAATTTCGTTCGTTAAACTTTTTTATTAAAAGAAATCAATTTTGATTTATTTATATTTCATAATTCAAAATTTTACAATTTTCCAATTAACGCAAATAAATACATTTAAGATTCTTTATTAGTTAGAAATTTGAAAATTTATTTTAGTCAAAACAAATTAAAAATTACTGATTTTTAATTGAAAGATAACCTTAAAATTAAATTATAACAAATACATGGCCGAATGTAACTACACTGAACCAAATATCGTAGGTATTATTAAGGAAGAATTTAGCTAATCCTTAACAAATTCGTATTTTCAAATTTTCTTAAAATCAAATAAAATTACTACAATTCAGTTAACTAACAAAATGTTTAGATTAGACAGTAGTGACACATCTTTGAGAAAATAACACATAAAACTGGTTAAGCTATATCCAAAATTTCGTTATCTGTATTCTTTAAAATATTAAATAGAACAAATTTTTAAAAATGGTGTATCGTTAGAATTTCGTAAAAGAAAGAAGAAGAAGAAGAATTTAAGGTAAATTAAAAAAAAATCGTAGATATAAATATAGTTTAAAGTAAGACAAAAGAATACATTAAATGTAAAAGAAGAACTTTAAATGGTTGTAGTAAATTTTATTCTTAGTAAGTTAGGAATATAGACGTCAATACGATTAGAACAATCTATTTTCCTTAAATCGTATGTTAAATAGATAGAATAGAACAGTTAATATACCAATTAAAGAGTGGTGATGATTAAAACCTAGCTTGTAAGAAATTATATTCGTTTGCTTTATTTTTTTAAACACTTTTCTTTATTTGGGCATAGCAGACAAATATAAATTTGGCTTAATGCTAAATAAATTTTAATAAAATTATCGAAAGGTTAATGGCATAGCAACATAAAAAACATAATAGCATCTGGTTTTTTTTAATATTAATGGCCGTATCTATATCGAAAAATTAGAAACTATGTATACATCGCACACAACTTTCTGCTCATTTGCAAGCCGATTAGGGTAAGCAGAGTGTTGGGAAACAGTTTATTTATAATGAATATCTAGCAGCTAATAATAAGAGTTTGATTTTAAGTTAACATGGCTTAAGCAAAGTGGATAAAAAATACGTTAAAAATGGCACTTATGCTAACTCCATGCTAAGTTTTTGTTATAAATACGGCTGTAAGACTTTAAATTCTTTAAAACGGTACCTTTTCCACTATCGCTGTACCAAGCAGTGTTGCCATAAGTTGAAATATTAAAAGTGCAGCTGTATTAAGTTTAAAATCCCAAACCTGTTAACTTATGAAGTTCAATGATTTTTAATTGTTTCGGTTTCATCTGAACTAAAATTTATCTCTTTTAGAATATTACTTATGGGTGACTCAACTTGTGTTAAGGAATTTTCAATAAAAAAAAAATATTCTTCCTTTTTTTATTCATTTTCAGTTGTAAAAACTTTTTGTCTTGGCTTCGAATTTTCTTACCACGTGACTATGTTGGCATCGTTTTTTTGAGTTTGAATTAAAAGATGATTTATCTGATTTTAAAAAAACCAGTAAATGTGGCGCATGTAGAATTATAAATAGCTTGTTTTTTTAATGGTTTATTCTGGATTCTGTTTTGTTTTGGAAAACACATTTAAAGAGTCAAATTCAATTTTTGATAAATCATCCTGATTAAGCAGTGGCTAAAGAGATTGGCTGACAAGAACTTTAATTAAGTACTGAAGATGTTTGACTTTAGTTTAAAACCAAAGAATTTATCACGAATCTTAAGATTTAAAAGTCATTAATTTAATAAATTTAAAGAAATAAAATTATATCTTTTAAAACCATCTAGTAAGCTTTCGTGTTATTCTTTTGTAACAGAAAATGTTTTATAACTTTTTTTCTTTAAGATTATCTTTAATAAAGTTTAAAAAAAATGGTTTCTATCCCAGCAAAAACTTGCATTGCTCTGAAATGAGTTAAAATAATATAAATACAATAGTTGCCCAACTGATTACTGTTCTTGACTGTTTATATATAGTAGTACAAAAACTAAAATTAAGGTAAATTGTGCTATTGCCATGAATTTTTCTTTATTCGAAAAATAGTTCTATGCCAGTTTTATTTGAATATGACTTCAGGCATATGGCCACCTGGAGTGCACCACTATTTTCAGCATGGGAGGCGAGTTTTGTCATTCGAGACGTTAATTGTCTGTTGCTTAACCAGTTCAGATTATTGTTAATTCAAGCACATATTGTTATTAATTTCTCTACTCTGTTAAACAATTTTTAGTAAAAAATGTTGGGTAAAATAGCAAATATATTAAAATTAATTTTTAATTGTACTTTAAATCTAACACACAAAAATTTGACTTTAAACACATTAATTGCAATAAAATTGAAAAAAGTACTATTTCGAACCACATTTGACACTGGACAAAATTTTTATTTTCTACCCCTGGTACAAACCGTAGTCATAATTTACTCGAATGTACCTTTAATATGATACACTACATATTTCGATAAACCGTACGTTTACTTATTAACAATTTATTTCATATCAATGTTGTTCATACGCCAAAGATTACCTAAAGATTAAATCTACGTTTTAAGTATAATTTGCATATATGTACATACATACATATACATACATACAACATATCAGCTTTAATAAGTTTTGTGAGCTAAACGCTGTAGACAATGCTTGATTGGGGTTTATAATAAAAGAAATTTTTAAGTTTGCAGAAAAAGATTCCGTTAATGCCATAAAATTTTATAAAGTAAATCGACATACAAAAAACACATAAAATTTAAAAATATAATCAGGATATTTAATGTCATTTGGATTAAATTGGTGCATAAGATTGAAGTAAAAATATAAATTTCAATATGTATTCATAAACTTATAAGTATGTAAGTATTTTTCGTATTTCCCTAGCTCTTTATACCCGGCACAGCAGGGAGTAGAGAACAATGAAACAGCTCTTATACTTAGAAAATAACAAATTTTTTATCGGTTATCGGAACTTTGCCTAAGTTTGCCTTATCTTTTTTGGCTACAATTATTCAAGTAATATCGGAGAAACTCAATATAAAAATTTTCTTTTTATAGGTCCGACAATTCTACATTAAGTTAATGTTCTTTTTGTAAGAGCTACCACGCACTTTCTTCAAATTCTTGTTCTTTGTACTGACATGTTGCAAAGTGTTTTCTTTGTAATGGGACGGATGCAGCTTATCAGAAAAATATTGTCTAAGTTGCTAACGCAAACTTCATGGTTCCTTTAAATACGCGTCCTCTGCTATAATACTTCCTTTTTGGTCATCATTGTCAAACTATATAAATTGATAAAGAAATAATCCACAATAATTTTGGAATTATGTACCAGTTTTTAAGATATTCGGTGGGTCCACCATATATTTATAAAAAACGAACAGCTTATTTATTCCTCCAAAATAAAAAAAAGCACCGATGCTCCATAATTTTATAAAATTGGGTTCAACCGCTTAGGACAAACAAACTAACAAACAACCTTAGACCTAATATTAAAATGGTTATCGAACAAAAATCATATATTTTATTTACTTTCAATAAAACTAAGTAGTGATCTGCTTGATAAAATTAGGAAATAGAACAATACCATGTGACGAAGGTAAAATGTTCTGTATTTTTACTTATCCATGCATAAATATTATATCTAATTTTTTATTTGAAAATCAAAATGGTATTGAATTTTTTAAATTGCTGAAAAGGGTACTGTACATTCTATAAAGTAAATATATAAAAACAACATATAAAGACGTTAGAGTCATAAACAAAAAATGGGCAGAACATTTGCGAACATCTGGATTTAAATTGCCATGTTCGCAGAGAAAAGTAATAGAAGTAAATTTGCATAAATGTTTTTCTGTGTAAATACTTTCATATAAATATTCATTACGTCCTTATTGTAGATTGAAATGACAATTGAGCAAAAATAATTTTATGCATTTACTTTGAACAGAAGTAACCAGTGTTTTGTTTTTCGACAATTAGGTAATAAAATGATATGTAACGAAGATATACATTAATAGTTTATTTAATCATACATATGTTGCCAGTAATAAAACGTTAGTTGGTCAAGACTGGCCAAATCGTTCCCTACACTTTCGTTCAGTTTTTAAGGTAACAGTAATTGAGAGTCCATAAGTGTAAAAGATTTCTCGACTCGCCATGACTTTTAAAATCGGAGAATTATTTTAGTATTTCAACCAAATTTGTGATTATGACTTTGGTCTTTTTCAGGATTACTTTAAATTTTGAAATGGGTGTTAATAAAACTCTACTGTTTTACAGTAGCGGTTTTCACTCTTGGTAGTTAAGTACCCTTGTAGGCTTGGTAAGTATTGTAGATTTGGTTAATTAACACTACCTACTACAGCACAACAACAAAATGTATGAAAACAAAACCTACCACGCTGTAGGTAAAAAACAACGAAAAAATGTGTTGTTAATAAATCATAGTTAATTAATCAAATTAGAGACAGCTCATCGTCAGACAAACAAGTCGATCGGTTTGAAGCCATTAAGAGCCGCCGCACAGTGGAAAATCGTAGAGTAAGACCAGCCCATAAGTCATTTTGAAAAAGGTTCGAATTACACCAAAATTTGTTTTTTATCGAAAAGCTAAGATGTCGAACTTAATAATTTGAGGAAAATAATTGATGTTTGGTCAATAGCAATACTCGGAAATAAAGGCCGTATTCACATCTTTTTACGACAACGATTTAAAACTATAAAAATAAAACGTATTTCAGAGCATATTTTTAA
>NDXZ01084353.1:0-11166 GCA_003055125.1 Paykullia maculata | reverse complement strand
AAAATTTTTTTGTTTGTTTTTTAACACAAAATGATTATATTGGGAAAAAAATGTTTGTGTATTTTGAAAATATATTGCCAATTTACATACATAGAGAACGTAGTGAAGCGTATATAAGATTCGGTATAGCCGAATATAACGCTCTTACTAGTTTTATTTTCTTTTACTATTATGGAGTTAGACTGAAATAAACAACCAGCGTTTTTGTGCTGTTTTTATAATACAAGCGAGCATTTTGAGTGAAATTTTTGTATGTATTTTGTTATTGTAACAAAAACAAAACACACGAAAACGTCTACACAAAGCACTCACTTGTATTACAAAAACGGCACATAAGAGAGACAAATTTGGTCGGTTGAAATGTTGAAAAACGAATACGAAACTAAAATGCATGTACAGACGACTCAAAAAGTATCCCATGTCAATTTTTTATAATAAAAACAATTACTTACAGCCAAACCTAAACAAGAGCAGCAAGCGTTTTTTAGCCGTCAAAAATTCTTATGTTTGTATAAGCAATAATAACTAGCTTTTGTTATTGTTAAAAAATCAATACATTTTAGCTATTTTCACGTAAAATCTAGCGATTGAGTCACTTATTTCATTAAATTTAGAGACTTTTTATTTGAAAATGAAGTTAACATTACTGTTCATGACACAACTTTAACGCTTTTGTTTAGGTATGTCCCTTCAGCGCTAGCGCGAAGCGGAATAAAACTTAACGCTTGCCGCTCTTGTTTAGGTTTGGCTGTTAGTAAAAAAAAACTTTCTAACATGACTCTTATTGACTTAAATGATAGAAGAAGAAGAGAAAAGTAAATATAGAAACATTACATGGCGATCCTGCAGACCTAAAACCTGCAAGCTTCACAAAAAAATATAAAGTACATTTGAATGAAAAGAAAGATATTTAAAAAAAAGGAAAACCCACACACATAGCGCATGCTTAGTTGGATTTTTCTTCATTTCTTTTCAAACATAATCGCCCCTATCGTGAGTATTTGTTCCCTCGAAATATTTCCCTTTCCCTAAAGTTGCGATCGTAAATTATTTCCACGTGAAAAACTCTCATTTTCGAAAAACATATGGCATCGCAGATTTTTATTTCCCCCTTTAACTACGTGACTTTTCTCACAAACATTTTGATTGGGAATAAAAAAAGAAGCACAATGTAAATTGTTTTTATTATATTTTTGAACTGTTTAATTAGTTATTTGAGACGAGTGGAAATTCAAAAAAGGTACAGCTGGCTACATTGGTACAAATATTGTGTAGAAATCCCGAAATTGCCAAAGGATTTCATAAAGAAAAGAAGGAAACTGTGACTGACTTCTGGACAAATGTAGAAACTCAGTTAAATAGGTCCGCCTGATTTTATTGGCCGAATTAAAAAAATAGGAATCCTTTTTAAATTGTAGCATGTTCATAATAATATTCAATTATTGTTCTGGTATATTATTAGGTTTGAGTTGAACAGAAGCTCTGTTAAAAATCGGTCGTTCAGAACAAGCAAAATCAAAGAAAATCTGGCGACGGCCCAAACAAAGAACACAAATTTTCTACGACAGAAGAGGCAATATATGGATAGTTTGCTATCGCCAAACGAGTGTTGCAGCGTAAAAGAAGTTGAAGTGTTTGGGTTGCAAAAAAGTTGTGCAAACGAAATGCTGAAGAATTGTGATATTGATGACGCATCTGCAAACTTAAATATAAAGCAGCCTTCGTTGAGATGCATTTCTCAAATTTCGTGGTTTTATTTTCTCCAATAAGTTTTTATTTTCTTCTAATAACATGTTCGGAGTAAAATACTATGCGTTTCATTGAATAATAACACTTTATTTAAAAAATTTAAAAAATACGCGTCAAAAACAAAATCACATCAATTCACAGTAGAATGTTCGAACCCCACAGATGTTTATTTTATTCCCTAACAATTGGCGATGCCAAATTATTGTTCATGGGAATAAAAAAGTTATTCCCTTAAATTTGTTCCCTTGAGATTCGCGATAGGGGTGAATATTTTAATCCAATACACATATATGGACAACAACTTGAAAGGAAGCCTAAAAGGAAGAACACTGGGACGAAAGGCTTAAAAAAAGAACCCGGTAAGATGGGAGCCAGAGAATACAACATTTCCACAAATACATAAACAACTACGACGCTTGGCCAGACGTTGGGAACTAATAGGGATGGAACGTGTGCCAACCGCGGAAGATTTCTAAGCCCAGCAGAGGAGATTATAAGAACGCTAAGGGCATACAAGATATGAATTAAATTGATTACAACATATAAAATTTTATACATATAAAAAGAAAAGAAAATATGTATGAAATTTGGTGAGTTGTTTATTGGGCAGTATACACTTGTATAGTACAGTACAATATGTTTTTAAAGATTTTTCTATGAAATTGCATAATTTTTAAAACTAGCCAAATGGATTTTCTAAACTAATTAACATATACATATGTATGTAGATATGTACATATGTATGCACTTACATACATATGTACGCCGTAAGTAAAAGGAGTTAAACAAAATTAACAAACAAAAAAAAATAAATAATAATAATAAAACTCTTAACTTACCTATGGGTTTAGCATCAAAACACATGCGCGATTCTACGGTTATTTGCTTGTAACACTGGTGGCCATCGATTGGATTGCCGGCATACGAATCACGACATTTTGAACATTGAACACTCCAACAGAGATGGGCAGAATTTTTACCACCGCCAGCTGTACAAGTAGCATCACTCTCCGTATTATTGCCACAATTACATTTTTCGCCTGTAACAGGATCACAAATATTGCCATGACCATGACACTGACAAGGTCTGCACTCTTTGCGATGATCTTCAGAACCACGAAAATAGCCAAGAAAACAGGTGTCGCAACGTTCGCCGGCGGTGTTGTTAGCACAGCGCAAACAAGTGGCATTTGACAAAGGTCCCTCGGGAAGATTAAGTTCCAATTCGGCTCGTGTCATATTAAAGTAACCAGGATCTGAATCGTGGGCTATGCAGGCATCAGTGTGACCATTACAGTATTCATGGCAAGGAACACACGCTCTACCCTCACGAGGATCACCCACAAATAGGGGTTGACATTTTTCACACTGTGCTCCCATGGTATTGTTGTGGCACTTGATACATTCGTCTAGGAGATTAGGACCTTTACAGTTTGAATGGCCGTTGCAAAGGCATTGTATACTGCAATTGGCTCCTACGTAACCGAAATCACATTCACATTTATTTGGCGAAATACATTTGCCGCGCACACAACCTTGGGTGCAAACTGGTATGCAAGTTTCGTTCTCTGACTTGTAACCTTCACCGCATTCGCAGCGATAGCCATTGACGATATCTATACATCTTTCCGATATAGGATGACAGTGATGGTGGCCGTTTGTGCATTCATTTTCTATGGGACATTTAACATAATTCCATGTGACCACATCGGCTGGTGTCAATTGAGAATCATTGCGCAAAGAGGCGTATATCAGATCGCATGTTGAACCAGAAGGATGTTCTTGTTTGTTTTCTAATGAACCTTCGGTACAAATTCCATCACCATTGAAGCCCTTTCTGGCACACCAGCCACAATGGGCATGTTCCAAGCAGGTAGAACATTGTGTATACACATGACATGGTTCAGGACAATGATCGGTTTCATTTGTTTCAAGCACTAAACCGCACACGCCACCTGCACATAATATTGGCTGAGTTTGTGGCGATAGGCAGGTGTTGAGCATTGTAGACCATTTACAATCCTTAGGCTGTTCACTATCCACGTTAGTTAAACAGCTCGAACAGTTGGTGTAATGATGACAGGGCTGCGGACATTGTCCAATAATTCGATATTGATTTTGTTCTACCAACTCTTTGGTAATACATTCTATAGTGCCTAATTCATTTAGGGCCCATTCACAATTTTCATTTAAAATACAGGCTTCACAGTGCAGAGTGTGACATTGGGGTTGGGGACATAAATTCAAGAGACCCACACTAACTTCTTTGGTACACCAAGTACTGCGTCTTTCGCAATCCACACCAGCCGGCACACACCTGCCTTTTATGCCACATTCATCGCACCATTGGCACACAGGCGTTGTCTCTACGTGTGAAGGCCATGAGGCTAAACATGCGGTGCAGGTAGAAAAACTGGAACAATTACGTCTAGCCATCCAGCCATCATCACACGCTGCTCCATGGTTATACACTTGGGTACCATTGCCATTATTACAGATACCACTATGACCATGAGAGAAACAGTAAGAAGAGGTTATATAATTCACAGAGACGGTGCAAAAACTGCAGCCCATATAATGACGACACAGATATTTGCCCGCACTCCATAACTGACAAATATCGTAAGGTAATGCAATTTTTGTAACATGACTCTGAGCAGCACTGCCATCCCAACCACCAATTACATAGATGGCATTGTTATCGTGATCCAAAGAAATGTCTTCGGCATATGTGGAGGTCAGCAAACTGCCCACAACTTGTACATCCTCCGTGAGACGTATCCATTGATTACAGTTGTAAACGTAGGCAATTAAAACATCACTAGAATTGTAGGGGAAATTACGTCCGCCATATATGATCATATACTGATCGGTGGTTACAGCCGAATGAAAATATCTGGCCCGGGGCAAAAGAGAGTCGGGCCTATTAAGATCCATAAAAGGCGGCAATTCGGTCCAAGTCATTTTTTGCAAATGTAAAGCATACAATTTATTTTGCGGCTCTGTGGAGTAGCCACCAAATACGTACATTATATGCTTGTCACTGTGATACACTGTAGTATGGCCATACAGTACTGGCATTCTAACACCCAAAGCTAATAACTGCTCCCATCTAAAGGTCTCCAAGTTGAACTCCCACAATTCCAATTGGCGGGATTTATTCAAGGTCATGCCACCGATTAATATTAAAGACTCTCGTTCATTATTACGTGTATAGGTGAGAGTATGACCGGCTAATGCTGGAGGTTGGATGCGATGACCCGATAAATCAAACTCCGACCATCTTTGATTCTGTATGGAAAACTGCCAGAAATCGGACAGAATTTCAGGTTTAGCAGCCATTGACAGACCGGTGTTGGAGATTCCGCCATAAATAAATATCGTTTGCTTTTTAACATAAATCTCAGCTGCATGAAAGTAACGACCCAAAGGCATTTTATCTTCAGGCGTAGATTCTACAGTCACTTGCATCCAGGTGCCATTTTTAGTATCGAATTGGCGAAAATCGTTAAGCGGACCATGGGAAGGAGAATAGCCACCAAACATCCACAAAGAACCCCTCCGGTCAGCACAAACTGTATGGCCAAATCGTGGAATTGTTTTTCGCAAATGTTCAAAGGATTCCGACAGCAACATGGTGTTAAATAACTCTGTTACGGTAATTTGATTTAATTTAATTGCAGTTCCACAATCCTTGCCACCCCAGCCCTGATTACAAATACATCTGCCATAGTCAGTATCACAGTAGCCCTGCATGCGTTTGGCATTACAATTGCGTGGACAAATTTCAATTTCACATTTGGCTCCTACATATCCGGCCGGGCACACACATCTCTGCTGCTCATCGCAAATGTGAGGATGTAAACAGGTATTGGCCACACAATTTTTAACAGTGTATAAGGCATTAAAACCAAAATGTTTTCTTAACCCACCACCTTGTTTATAGTAGACGGTAACATGACTTGATCTAGCTTCAATGATGTGCGAAGAGGTATAAGGATTGCATACCACAGAAATCAATTGGTTTTGCTGAGAAATCCCGGTCAAATCTGGTAAACTGTCGTATATATAAACAGCATTATCATCACAATCCATTGCTAAAGAGTTCCACTCAAATTCAACTTGTAGCAAAGATTTTTCAGCTTGAAAAGTTTTTGGTTCCAAAATCCACAAACATTCTTTGACTTCCAATTTTGCACCCCAGGGAGATTTATAGGCCTTGTAAGAACCAATGCCACTGCGCCCTATATCCCGCAACATGCCTCGGGATTCACAGCGATAATAACATTGGCCACCATCCTTGGGATCTCCGTAAAAACCAGGCGAACAACGATTACATTTAATGCCCACAGTGTTGTCTTTACAAAAACATTCGCCGTTATTGACATTACAGATGCCCAAATCCTGATTTCCATGTCCGTTGCACTCACAGGGGGTACAGCCGGCTGCAGAGGTCGCATTACCATAACTTCCTTGTCGACAACGTTCACAGCGCTCACCCTCAGTCCAGGCCTGGCAAGAATCACATTTGCCCACTCGTTCATTGCAAGTGGAGTGATTGTGACAACCACAATTTATAGAACAATCGGCTCCCGTCCAACCCAATTCACAGCGACACACATAGTCCGGTGCACCTGAACAATAACCATGAACACATGACTCAAAACAAGTACGTAAACAAGTCAAACGACCATCTCCAACAAAACCACGTCTACAATGGCAATTGTACGAACCATGAGTATTCGTACATTTGGCTTCTTTGTGACAATCGTGCAAACCCAAACCACATTCATCCACGTCTGGGCACTGGGCATAAGCCCATTCGGCATCATGGGCAGAAGAGCTATTCAAAGCCAAAGAACAATTACCAAAAGGACGACTAAAGTCACCCTGCATACATTTTCCCTCAATAGGATTATCACGGTCGAAACACCAGCCGCAACTTAGAGTTCTTAAACACGTAGTACAGTTGCGGTATTGAGCACATGATTTACACTGTTGCTTGGGCGGTGTTTGCTGATGTATTGGTATTAGGGCTGATTGCCTAGAAAGCTGTAGAGTGTTTGTTTCCTCTGGCTGGTGCACATTTACGGACTGATCCAACCATTCACGACACATACCAAATTGATATTCACTGGTATAGACGGCAAAACTAAAACAGGCACTCCTTGCTTCACACCAAACACAACGACCTCTCTTATTTAAACAGTCATGACAATTGGAACGTAAACGACATTGTACGGGACATTGTTTTCGGGAACGAATACTATTCTCGGACTTGCCTAGGCGTGCACAGCGGGCTTCTTCTATCCACCATTCACACAAATTTGACTCAACACATTCCTCACACGATACATAATTCGAACAATTTGCGCAATGACTGGGCTGATTTATTAGATATTCCCACAAAACTGATGTCGAATTGCTGTCATACGTTTCCTTCCCTAAAACACTGCAAGCTTCAGTTTCATTTACAGTCTTGGCCATACATTGAGATTTAAGCAAACACCAGGCACAAGCATTATCCGTCAGACATTGCAAACAGTTTGTGTATTGTGTGCAATTCTCTCCAGAGTAGTAGGGCTCTAAATATTCAAATGTAAATGCATTAAGATTGCCATGAAATATATGTTGCAATTCCATTTTGGTCTTTTGATAGGTGTTGTAGATATTATTCAAACCGATTCTCCGTTTTGCTTGAAAATCTATAAGGAAAGGGTGTTCAGTGCTGGGTATTTCCACATTACTGCAATAGGATTGATTTGAGGACTGTTTGGTCAATTCCTTAAGAGCATTCAAATTACGTCCAAGTCCTGCTTTTAAGACGGCAATTGAGTAGCTGGTGCATACTTGTATTTCCGTAGGTTCTTCCTTCCACTGCTTTTGGGGACGCACAAAACCTAACAATCTAGCCAGCATTTCTCCTTCTAATTTTTGTTCGAATTGCGTAGTGGGAGGTGGAGAAGCAAAATCAACCATTGTAGCATTTACAATGGACACAAAATCCGGCATTGTCAAGTTTACGGGAAAATGATATTTGACATAAGTTAAGCCCGGTCTACGGTCATTTTGGGTACATTGCGCTGGCAGGCGTATTTCAGTGCCCTGTTCACCCCACCAGCCAGGACTATGTGAGGGAGTATCTTCTCCACATATACCATAATTGTCGTCACGATGATGACATTTAGCATTCTGTACACACCAAGTGCATTCATTTAAGCCCAGCTTGCTGGCCACCGACAAATAATTTTCGCTTCCCTCCGACATTTTCAGCCATTGAGTTCCGTGCACTAAACAAGAATGACAATCACCTAAAGAAGGACAAATGCCCGGGCAGCGGGATGTCTGCAAATTACTGGTACAATTAGCGCCAATAGTACGTCCATAGCAACTGCTATCTGCTGAACACCAACCACATTCGGGATTCGATAAACAGGCCGTATGAGAATTATGATAACGACATGCCATTTCAGGATTATTACCAAATATACCATTTACTCTTAAGACCTGAGGCAATTCATAGGCAAATAAATCAGCATTCACGTTTCCGTGATAACCCCCAACTATTAGTAGAGTATTATTTTTACGCAATGCGGCTGCATGAGCAAATACACCCTGTTTTTTAGGATAGATGTTATCCTCAGCGGAGACCTCTTGATTGATCCAGATGTGACACGATAAATGGTACCAATACATTTGATTGTCATAGCATATTTCATCTTTATTATGACGATGTGTATAACCACCAAATACAATCATATAGTTACCACTTACAGTAGCTGTATGAAAAGCTCTTTCTCTTGGTATATTTGTATCTCGTAGAGCAGTGCGTGGATATAGAATTTCCGTCCAATGCAGTTTATCTAGTTGAAAGGCAAATATACGATCAGAGAGCTTTGAAAAACGAGCCAAACTGGTCATTATACCGCCAAATACTATTAAGGAGTTTGTTGCTTTATAGTACACAGTTGTGTGGGCTGCCAAACGTACGTCTAATTTTTTCCCTCCTCTTGGATGTATCAATTCCCATTCCGATTCAACAGGGCTATATTCATTATCATCGAACCGTATAATGGGCCAACGTATGCGGTATATGCTAAAAATAAAAACAAATACAAATTTAATAAATTCAATATCATTTATGATCATCATATGTATGTATTTCTAAGCTCTCTGTTGATTTAAAATCGCCATAACTCAAACGAAAAATTATTGCTAGAACTTAAAAAAAAGTTTTAACTTTCATGCACAAAAATTCACTTATGTATATAATCAGATATATTTGAAACCGTAAACTATCTATGGTGTTAAAAACATATTGGTTCGTAACTTGTCGGGGGGCTTTAACAAATATATTTTCACAGGGCACAATGAAAAATGGCCCAAAAAATTGTTTATGAGTTTACAAGAAAAGGAAAAATGGCCCCAATTTTTTACATTGAAAACAACAACACGAAAATTTGGGGCCATTTTTCATTTTTTATAATTTTGGAGCCATTTTTCATTTTTGAAATCACCTCAAACTTTTTATAATTTTGGAGCCATTTTTCATTTTTGGATACAATGGAAAAATTAAAAATGGCCCCAATTTTAAAAATGAAAAATGGTCTTAATATTTTACAATGAAAAACAAACAACACGAAAATTAGGGGCAATTTTTCCTGTTTTTTGGACAATTTTTCGTGTTTTTAGGGCAATTTTTCCATTTTGAACTTTGGGTGATATTTCATTTCGGGAATCACCCAAAATTCTTAAATGCTTGGGCCTTTTTTATTTTTCGATAGCATTCAAAATGGTTAACTGAAAAGCGTTTATGAAAATGAAATTTTACTATTATGAAATAATTTCCGAAAGAAAGCTGACCATTTTGAATGCTATCGAAAATAAAAAAAAGGCCCAAGGATTTAAGAATTTTGGGTGATTGCCGAAATGAAAGATCACAGAAAGTTCAAAATGAAAAAGTGGCCATTTTTCAATTTTCCATAGTATCAAAAAATTTAAAAATTGCCCAAAAATTATAAAAAGTTTGGGGTGATTTCAAAAATGAAAAATGGCGCCAAGCTTTTGTGATGTTTTTAATGTAAAAAATTGGAGCCATTTTTCATTTTTACTTTGGGGCCATTTTTCATGCCCTTTCATAGACATATAGATGAATAAACGGGAGAATATTCAATACAACAACAAACTTACTCTGATGAAAATTCTCCTGTTTCTAAACTGCCTCCAAACAAATACATATAGTCACCCGCATAAGTAAGGGTATGTCTGGCCACAGGATCTGGTTTTAATTTTGATTGAGTGGCTATTTGTTTCCATTTTCCGCCGTTTTCGGTGCGATTGTAAAACCATAAATCATTGAAAAAACTCCCATTTGCCTGCTTGCCACCAAATATAACAAAACCACCCGGCACAACAGTCGCTGCGTGACCGTAACGTGCATAAGGCTTATAATCGGTAACTTCTTCCAATATGTCCTCCAAGTATTCTGATAATTCTTCATCGGTAGAGTTAACATTTACTGTTGTCAGTAGTTGCGAACTGCGCGTCCGACGTTGATGTAAATTGGACTCAGCCAGCGTATATAGAATGTTACGAAATATAGAAACATCACTGTTTAAACCCCACAATTTGGCTTCCTCTTCGTTTTTGTGCTGCAGGACCGCCTTTAGCAATGTGTGATCTATTTTTGGTTGATGATAATAATGACGACGATTCTGCAACGCTATACCCCATTCATCAACCCATTGACTTGTTTGAAAGCGGTATATCTGTGAGAGGTTTGCAGAAAAATATAATTTGATTACATTTAAAATTTAATTGTATTTTTCTTTTTTATAGAAATACCTGTAAGGTACTAATGACATTGTTAAGATCGTAGCCACCAAAAACATAAAGTGAATCTTCTTCTTGAATATATGCAGCTGTATGAGCAGCTCGTGGTGTCATGCCTTCAGCATCAGTAGCCATCCAACGCCAATTGCCCCCTGGCGGATTTTCATACAAATCACATAGTCTTCCGCTGTAACCCTAAAATAATTTCGTACTTATTTTCAAGTTTTTTTAAATTTAAATGACATTATTTAATAAAATGCAACGATGCACAAAAAACAATTTTATAATTAGTCACTAGACAAAAATAAAACTTTTTAGCAAAACTTTAGTTTTTACAGATGTTCTTAATTACTTATTTAATAGTTATTATCAATAGCCAGCTACAGAAAGTTTTAAACCATTTTTAAAGGTGTAAGGCACACTTGGTACCACTGTCGTTATGCGTAGCACTTTGATGGCGCGCTAGATACTAAAAAAAGTTCTTGGGCATTGTGTAATGGTCAGACTACTTCACTCAAAGATTTTGACCACAATATATATTTAAAACTAGTAAGAGCGTTATATTCGGCTATACCGAATCTTATA
>NDXZ01084278.1:0-17848 GCA_003055125.1 Paykullia maculata | reverse complement strand
CCTATCTATAAGGATTCAGAATATATATGCTTTATGGGGTCGTTTGTAGAAATTACAAACGGAATGACAAACTTATATACATATACCCTTATCACCTTAGGTGAAGGGTATAAAAACATTTAAAAGATTTGCAAAAGAAGAAACATAATTAACACGATTTAAAATGTGTTCTACTTTTCAAATCACAATTAAACCCATAAAAAATGGAACATACATTTTTTATATTTTAATTTTTTATTCATTTATTTTTTTTTTGTTAATACAAACCACTGGCTATAGCTAACAAAGTTATAATTTATTTTATATGCAACGTAATAAGGTTTATTGAACTACATTTAAAATTTTTTTTTCTACTTACATATGTATGTATGTATGTGTTGGTAATTATTGGAAAATTGATAATCATTACGTGCATATGTGCATATGTAGGTATGTATGTATATGTATATGTGGCTGCAAGTTAATATAGGGAGTAACAAATATTAATTTTATTTTCAATATTTTGGCCAAATAAACTAAAGTCTATTTTGATGAATGAACTTAAGTTAACTTATTATTTATTTATTTATTGTTTTTATTTTATTTGCTTCTTTTTCACACTTCAAACCAAACACACACACACACAAATACACAATTGTTTAAAAAACTACATCGATTTTCTTATAAAAGCAATAACTTGTTTATTGTTTTAAGAGAAAAAGTAGTAAAACAATAATAAACACAATAATACTTCAAGGTTATATTACTACTTACTTATTACATATTAAATAACCTAATAATGTTAATTTTTACACCATTTTCAATATTGTTTTAAATGTTAGACTCACAAAACCATAATGTCTGCTAACAGTTAACACTTTTGTGTATCAAATGAAAGGGCTTAATTAGAACATTTCTTGCATGCAGTCGATAATTGAAAATAGTTTAAATGTACAAATGTATATAACAAAAACACGTATTTAAAAAGAAGAACTAAAAATGTAAAGTGGTTTTGCAAATACTTATAACCCTTAAATTAATTTAAATAAAAAGTAATAAGTTTAAAAGCTAAAAACCGATTACTAAAAAATCACACTTTAAAATGTATGAAACAAGATAATTTTCTCATCAGAAACTATTATGTGTTCGCCAACAATTTATTATTTATCGTCTATTTGAATAACACGTTATAGGTATATGATAGTGGTATTTAAAGGACAGCCTTGGTCGTATGCCACTTTACCCTTAAGCTTATGATCGGTTACTACTTTTATATACATACTAATATAATATATAGAATATTAAATATTAAACCAAAAATATTATCACATTAGTCACATTTTATGATTTATTGAACTTATTAAATCATTAATAAATTCAAACATATTGGCCCATATTCATAGTTATGAACTAAAGTCGGTTCTTTTTAAAAACTACTTTAAATTAAAAACCTTTTATTAACTCTTTTGCTATTATAGTCAAAAATAAAGTATGTTTTTAATTAAACCAGCTTTAAATGGGTGAGTCATCAAATCGTAAAATGTTTTCATACAAATTGTAACAAAATTTGAGCAAGTGGAAACTCTGTTCAACTGAATTTGTGTATTGTTGACGAATGAAACACAAAAGAAAAAACCGAAATGCCAAAAAAATTAAAAAAATGTTTATTTAATTGAAAAAACAAAAATTAAAAACAACAGTTAAAGGACTTATTGCCCTTTTTAAGTTAATTTTAAAAACAGCTTTAGCTATTTTTAAGTTTAAAGTCGACTTTTGCGTTAAAAGTATATTTTAACTCGTCTATGGTATACAAAAAGCATACTTTAAACAAAAGTATACTTTTAAACTCTTAAAGTATACTTTGTTTATGACTATGATTTCTTTTTTATTTTGTTATTTAGTTAACACCGTAAGGTGTTACTCCAGAGAAGGAGCTTCTAGTGATATGACTACAATTCGGGGCCATTGTTTTTATTATGATTAAAAATAAATGTTGTTTTTTTTGTTTGTTGTTTTGTAATTGTGTGTAATTTTTCTGTTAAAAATGCCTAAATTTTTGTAAATTTTTGTAAATTTTTTCCGATTTTTTTTCTTATTTTTGCTAAGTTTTAGTGTTTTTCAAATATTTTTTTTTTTATATAAAGACCAATAATTTTCTATTAGGCAAATAAAGTAAACATTATTGACTGTTATCCTCTCTTGGAATGATCAGCAAAAAAAAAAAGGAGCACATTAAGAAAAAAGAAATCAAGTTTTTCTAAAGACAACAAAAGACAAAATGAAAGAATTTGCTGGAAAACCCCTTATAAGTATATCATCACATCATCTACATCTTGAAAATATTTCTCCAGTTCTCTTCCATTATCAAAATGCTTAAAAAGTAAACAATTCTTATTCTTCTTATATAATAACTCGAGAAACTTGCAATTTCATGTTCATTTCCATTGAATTAAATGACCCACGTAGTTACTAAAATCTAACTTATTATTATTATTAATCTAACTGTATTATCTCCCGTTTTATAATATAAGGATATTAATCTAATGTAGGCATTTATTTTTCGTGTGCACTCCTTTTTATACCCTTCACACATATGGTAAGGGTATATATAGATTTGTCATTCCGTTTGTAATTTCTTCAATGTTCATTTGCGACCCTTTAAAGTATATATATTTCATTCCATATGTAGCCATGTCCGTCTATTCGTCTGTCCGTGTGTATGTTGAAATCAAATTTACGTAGCTCCAATAGGTCACCCAGGGTTGTATGTGGTATCAAACTTTTGGAAATGCTTTCGCGAAAATCGGTATTGAAAACTGGCAAGATCCATCATTTGTTTTTTTACTCAAAAATGATTATATTCAATTGGGGAAAAAAGCAAAAACAATTTACTAATATACACACATAGATACATGTTGTGAAGGGTATATAAGATTCGGCATAGCCGAATATAGCGCTCTTAATTGTTTCTTTTACAAAATAAAAGCTGTGTGTCATCATCATTTACTCAAACAACATCACAAATTAAAAAAATTAAATTTTGGAGTTAATGATGCAGAATTGTTCACTATATTATGCTTTTTATTGTGTAAAAAATTCATGCAAATGGCGTGTAAACTCACCTCTTGATAGAGAAAACTTTTTTATATTTCCATTGAGTTGTCAATTTACATTGAAAACTTTAAACCCATTTCTGCAAAACGTTTTTTTTTTTTGAGTTATGACGTTGTTTGAGTAAATATGTATTTTCACCTAAATTTACAAATGTACATGCATACATATGTACATACATACATACAAATACTATACAGATAATCTTATGTATTACAATTATGCATAATTAGTTTCTACTGACAAACAAAATAGTTTTTTATATCCTTTGTCTTTTTGTTTTTTTTTTGCAGTACTATTCATTTGTGTAGAAAAAACGACTTAAGACTGTTTTTTAGTGGAAAAGTATGACCCTACCAACACGTCCAGCACCGGCACCACCTGGATCACGAGCACAAAATGCAGCGGCGAACGCAAATGCTAGTCTAGAACAATTACGATTACAGTTACAACAACAGCAACAATTACAGCGCAGTCAACTGCAACAACAACAACAAAATGTTACGGTACCGAAGTTAACAATTAAATTGCCGCCCCCACCAAAACAGGCGGTGCCGTTAGCGGCATCAAACGCACACAATGTTGGAAATATAAATAACAAAAACACCGGTTCAATCACGCGAAAATTTCCTCAAGCACGCTATGCACCTGCAACCAACTGGGATGATTCACCGTTTGATATTTTGGCGGGAGGCAGTGGAAGTGGTTGTGTCAATGCGGTTGCGGCAAAACCAACAACAAATGGTAATTATAAAAAACAACCGCCACCCAGACCTCCACCACCAAAAGTGTTGTTAAAAAAAGGAGTTGCTCCCACACCACCCATACCACAATCTACCAATATCTTAACGAATATATTCCATCTTAAGAAAAAATCGTCCAGGACGCCAATACCCAATAACACTACGTCACGTGCTTATGGCTCAACGGCAGCCATACCAGCCTTAAAAACCACAACGTCAGTACCTTTAACTAACGGTTTTGGCAACTCAAGTTCGTTGAGCACCGATTGGAATAGTGCCTGGAATAATGCACCAAATTTAGGCACCACCACAACTCAACAACAAACCGCTGCAGCAGAGGCTCAACTTATAAGTTTTGACTCGCCTTCAAGTTCTCCAACATTTACGCAGAAATCTAATAGCGACTGCTTGAGTGTAGACAGCTTTAGCTCAGATTCCAATTTTAGTTCACCTAATAACGGCAGTGTCTCACAACCGGAAAGCGGTTTTGAAGATGATTTTACAGCCGGACGTTCTAGACCAGCCACTACCAGTCCTCTAGATCCCTGGGAGTCACTTGATGCATTTGGCCATCAGGAAGCAACAGCTGCAACAACAACAACTACACAACTGCCTCGTTATGGCAGTATCATTGGCACTGCTCCCGTAAGAAATCTCAGCACAATAAATACACGTCTACAGAACAATGGGGATAATCTCTTATGTAATGGTAAAAGTTTATTACCACAAGCGGCCGCGCTTAATATGCCCACAATTATAAAACCGAAAATCTCTCAAAAACCTAAAGCACCTAAACCACCTTTATTAGCTAAACCATCTACATCACTGGGTTCCCCATCAATATATTCAGATAATTTAACTACACCACCCTCTCCGCCCATGCCACATTGTGCACCTCCTCCACTACCACCATCAACATTAGCCTTTAATTCCACATCATCTTTTCCAGCGGCATCAGCAGCAGGGTCAGAAGTGAATTCAACACAAAAGCCAAGTTATTCGATATTGGACGTTATTACCGGCAAAGTGGATGCCATCCAATTGAGTTCTAGCGTGGAAAATTACGATAGTGAGTCAACGGATCCACCACACGGTATAGCGCTGTACGACTTTGATAGTACAGAAGAAGGTGATTTATGTTTTAGGGTGAGTACAAAACAACAACGAACACTAATAACATACACACATACACACATGCACAAATACATACATATTTAAAAGAACTTAAAGCGAATATTATTTCTAGAGAAATTTTTTAAAAATGTTTATATTTCAAATATTGTTATTCCATTTTCAATATTTTTCCTAACAGTTCTTTTTTCAAGATTTAAATGTTTTTTGGTTGTTAGCCTTAGGGTGCGAACAGAGTGGCCGCTTGTTGCCGAGCCGAGCCGACTGATGCTTATTGCGAGAACTTGTTCATGCGAGAAACAAGTCTGAGTGGTGGATGCGAGAATCAGCGCTGATATTTTATTTATTATTTGTGTTTTATGTATGTTTATATGCATTTGCATTTTTTTAATTTTTTTATAATTGTTATAATTTTATTTAATTTTTATTACTTATTTGAATTTTTATTTTTTTGTTCAATTTTTATTTTATTTTTAAATTTTTATTTTCTTTTTAATTTTTATTATTTTTTAAATTTTTTCCTGTTCTATGTTCTGTTCGCGCTTATTTGTACTAATTTGTATAGTACCAGTTTTCTCGCAATAAGCGTCAGTCAGCTCGGCTCGGCAACAAGCGGCCACTCTGTTCGCACCCTTAAGCTATGGTTAATTATGGTGCAACCTTTGCCTAGTTGGGTAGAAAGCAAATTTTACATTGTTACAAATATTTTTAATCGGTATCTCGTAGACATAAACCCATAAGTATCTCGTAGACATAAACCCATAACTAATTCTAGCTCCCTAGGAGTATCCCTTGTAACTCCTATAAAATACCTCATACATATAATACATTGTTAAATATTGACAAATTTTATTTAATCTAATCTACAATAGGATTTCTGTAAACATTTTGAAATTTTCGAATTGTCGACTTTCTATTTTCAGGAAAATGAAAAAATATATTTAATAGAACAGGTAAGCGCAGAATGGTTTAAGGGGCGCACACGTTCCGGCTGTGAAGGTATTTTCCCTGTTAACTTTATTGAAGTCAAAGTGCCACTTCCCAGCAAAACTGCATCAACTGCGAATTCTACACAATCATCGTCTGCCTCTACAACACCAACATATCAAGCAGCAACAACAACAACTGCAATTAGTAATAATTTAAAAGTTCGTTCTCGATACAATTTTCCAGTCGAAGTTGAGGGTGACTTGCAATTGAAAGTGAGTGAGAAAGTGGGCGAACAAAGTAATCTGACAAAAAAATATTTACATATTTTTGTTTTGTTTGTAAATTTTTCTAGGAAAATGACTTAGTAACGATATTATATAGAATAAACGAAGACTGGTTGTTTGGTGAAATCAATGGTCGTCAGGGGCAATTTCCAGCCAATTTTCTTGAATATGTGCCCTCTAATATACCAATGCCTTAAGTTTAAACCTAATAAAATATACACATAAACTTTAATAATTCCTAAATGTTAATATATAAATATATGGATGTATGTATGTAGTTTGTAGTTATAAACAAAGAAATTATAAAAAAGATATTCATTTTATAAAAAAAAAATACATAAAATATTGATATTTAATTATTTACCTATACAAATATAATTAATACAAAAAAAATAACAATTTACATTGAATTTATAAACAAAAAAATCAAACAAACTTTAATAACTTTTTGATAAAAGATTTTAAATATTTATTTTTTGGAATTTCTAATATTGTACTCTCAAACTTGTATCGTGTTATTAAATTTAATAATTAACAAAAAAAAAAAATTCACAATTCTATTCTATATTCATTTGTAAATATTATGTTTTTAATTTCTGCTCACGTCTCCTTCTCCCAACAGATTTTAAATAAGGGAAAAGAAAACTTCATGTAAAATATTGGGAGATATTTTTTATGAATCCCTTGAAAAGCTTTTTCTTTATCACATATGTAATTGTTTAATTATTACTATTTTTAAATTCCTAATCAAGCTAGAATCGGTTAAAAAATTATGATTTTAACAATTGATTTTACATATTGTGTGCCCCCGTTTTTTTTTTAAGTTTATGTATGTTAAACGCCAGAAGTGTTAAATTTTGTAGATAAGAAAAAAATTCAAATTGTAGTTTTTTTATTTGCAAATTAATTTATCTTTAAGAATTGTGAGTTTTTTTTATTATTTATGGATAAACTAATTGCTTAAAAAATAAATTAACGAAAAGATAGTGGCTAATAAAAATTTTTAAACCTTAAAAACAAAATTGTTTTTTTTTTGGAATTTTTTAGAAATAAAAGAGAAACGTATTTTTGTGTATGAAGTTTGATATCTGAGATTAAATAAAAAATAAAAAGCGAATAAAAAATTAATCAGCTACTTAAGTAGGATATTCAATAATAACGAATATGCCTTGCAAACTATCATTAAAGTAACTTTTAGCACATGATTGATTAGCACCGATTGTCGATTATTTGTTTTTTGCTAACATGCAAGCTGACCTAAGTGAAAAAATAAAATAGTCAAAATCATGAAAACTATCGTTTATATATGTTTGTACGTACATACATACATATATACATATATATTTTTCATACTACATACATATGTTCAAATTAAATTTAAAAAAAAACAATCCCCCCTATTCTGCATTTAGATTACGTTTCCGCATTCAGTTACGCAAATACGGAAAAAAGGTATTCCAACAAAAACTGAATCGTAAGAAAAATACTAACAGTATTTCAAAAGTAGCTGTTTCGCTGTGGAACGCGTGAAATGGAAACAGAACAAATAAAAATATTAATAAAAAAGTTAAATTTCGTGCAACAAAACAGTAGTTCCATAAACAATTTACAAAAACGTACATACGCTCGTAATGCAGAATCACACAATCGTAAAAATTCTAAACGAATCGAAACGCAGAATACCAATGTTTCCAATCGGAGAAACTTTCCGTTCGAATCGAAATGCAGAATAGGGGTGAATCACTTATATGTATATTCTACTTATAAAAGCTTGCTCTCCGATTTTTTATACTCACACTCATCTACAATCACGCGATTAAAACAAACGAACAAACATGCTAATCATGCTTAATTTGCGCTTAACACGTGAGCGTTGGCCATCTCTGGTACGAAGTAACGGTATTACTTGAATACGATTAACATAATATGGAATAAGTTCAAACTTAAATATTTATTAAATTACATTTTGACGAGTGGGCGACTATTTGTTTATTTATTATTCATTATATTCTATAAGAATCATTTTGTTTTTTTTTTTACCGAAATACATAATCTTATTTTTTATCCATTTATAATTCCTCATGCTTGGAAGGAAATTTCTTCAGAATGGCTTGATAAAGACTATAAAAGGCATACACCGAAACAGAGACAATCACTAACAAAGCACCACCAAAAGCCATGCTTAAAAAATTGGCATCTATAATGCCGGTGGAGGTTTGACGGCGTGTGGACCATATTTCTTCAGTGCTATTCGAGTTTTGTTGTTGGGCGGCACGATCAGCCATTAAACGTTTCATTGTATTTAAACGTTCACGTAAAACTTCTACGGACTCATTGCTAAAATCGTCTTGAAAAGAAGTTGGGAATTATATTTATTAATTTAATAACTTAAAAATCATAAAAGTATGTATGTATAAGATACCTTCTCCAGGAACATTTTGATAGTCAGACATTGTAAAAAATGTTTTAATTTTCTTAGTTCCTATAAAAAGTATAAATTGTTTATGTGTTTAAGGAGTTTTTTATTTGTTGAGATGATGCTGCTGTTATTTTTCTGATTCTAATTTACTTTTAGTAATATCCTAAAAGTATGCAGCATTTTTTGCGCATGCTCTTTTAAAACATTTGCACAAGATATTGCCACCTTTATGCTATTTACTTTTCATATGGGTAACTGTAATGTGGCAGCTCTTGTTCTTTTTTTCTGTTATTTGACATTTGTTTTATTAGTAATTTTCTAAACATTGTTTGTATACATTTAAAGCACGTGCATTTATCGAAAGTGCATTTAATAATTTAAAAAAATTAACTAAAAATGGGTTTAACTAAACAATATTTAGCTTATAAAGCAATAGACAGTTTTAATATAATTGCTAGTGGCCGCAGTAATGTGAATTTTGTTATTTATAACAAAATCGAAGGTCGTTATGTGGTGGCGGCTGCTGCTGAAAATGTTATTCTTTGGGATTTAAGGTAAGTCTAAAAATGTGTTTTTACTTAAAAGTAATAAAAGTACTAACTTTCACTTATTTTTATAACATAAAATAATAAATTAATAAAATCTATTGCTAAATTTCACAATAGATTGGGCGAACGTGCTTTAACCTTAAGACGAGACAAACAGGAGGTTACAGCTCTCCGGGTTTCACCTGATCGTTTACATATTGCTGTTGGCTACAATGACGGTGTTGTAGAAATATTCGATTTAACAAACTCTAATGTGTCCGTTTGTTCTTTGGCTTTACATAAATCCGCCATTTCGATATTGCGTTATGATAAACAGGGCATCCGTTTAGTTTGCGGTAGTTTGGATTGCGAATTAACGGTGGTAGATGTAATAGAGCAGGCTGGTTGTCAGCGTCTGATAGGACATAATGCTCCCGTAACAGATGTTCACTTTTTGGAAAAATTCAAAGAACAAAATATAGTGGTTAGCTGTTCGAAAGATACCCAGATCAAATTTTGGAACCTGGAGACACAATTTTGCTTCAAAACCATAGTGGATAATCGGACAGAAGTCTGGGGTTTGGCATTTGTAAATGATCTAATGATTGCCGGTTGCGGAGAATCTACAATGAATGTGTATCGCTTGAAACCTAGAGATCCTACTCAGACTGAGGGTCATAGTTTGGAAGCAGCTATTGAGGGATTATCTATTGACGATGAAGACACCATAAGTCCAGTAGCAGTGTTAAATTGTGGCGTTATCCAGAGGGCAGGCAAAGGACGTTGTGTTAATTTAGTGGCCGATGCTTCGGAAAGAATTATTTCGTGTCATGGAACCAATGATCTGATCGAAAATTTCTACATTTGTAATGAAGTGGAGGCTAAGACACGTCTGCAAAAAAGATTAAAAAAATCCAAAAAGTCGGCTGATCTAAAAGACAATGAGGATATCTCAAAGGAATTATCCCTGTCCGATGAAATTAAAAGATTGGAGAGTATTAAAGTAAAACAAAAAATAAAGTCCATAGATGTTTTGCTGGGAGCCAAAGATGAATTAAGAGTTTTGGTTAGTTTGGCCAATAACTCGTTACAATTGTACAATATGAAGGCGGCCTTCAAAAAATCTGGTCATGAAGAAACGGTAAAACTTTTAAGGTCCCTTAATAGACAGGGTCATCAGTCAGAGGTGCGCAGCGTTTGTTTCTCATCCGATTCCCTGGGTATTGGTTCTGGTTCTGCAGAATCATTTAAATTTTGGAATAGAGATTCTATGCAATGTTTAAGAACAGTCTGTAGCGATTATGTTTTATGTTCACAATTTGTGCCAGGAGATCGCTATGTTCTATTGGGTCTTAAATCTGGAAAACTGCTTATAATAGATGTGGGCTCAGCCGATGTGATAGAAGAGATTCCAGCCCATGATAGTGAATTGTGGTCTGTAGCTCTGCTGCCCGACCAAAAAGGCTGTATTACGGGAAGCAGTGACAGCACTGTAAAAATCTGGACTTTTGAGTTGATAGATAGTAATGAAGATTCTATGAAAGTGGATGAAACAGAAAAAATCCAGCATGGTAAAGTATTGTCTTTGCTGCATAAAAACACCTTAAAATTGGAGGAAACTGTGTTATGTGTTAAAGTCAGTCCTAATATGAAATATTTGGCTGTAGGCCTTTTGGATTCTACTGTAAAGGTCTTTTTCTTGGACAGCTTTAAGTTTTATTTGTCTTTGTATGGCCACAAACTACCCGTGCTCTGCATGGATATTTCGTATGATGGCTCCCTGATGGCTACCGGTTCTGCTGATCGTAATGTCAAGATATGGGGCTTAGATTTTGGTGACTGCCATAGATCTTTGTTTGCTCATGATGATTCTGTTATGGGTTTACAGTTTATACCCAAAACGCACATGTTTTTCACTTGTGGAAAAGATGGCAAGATTAAGCAATGGGATGCTGATACATTTGATAAAATCATTACTCTACCTGGACACTTGGGGGAGGCCTATAATCTGGCTATTAGTCCGAACGGTCGTTATCTAATAAGTTGCGGTTCCGATCGTTGTTTGCGTCTATTTGAGCGCACCGATGAGCCCCTTGTTCTACAAGATGTGCAGGAAATGGAGCGGGAAGAAATGGAGAACCAACATTTGGCCACGGGAGAAGATCACACGGTGCCCTTACTGCCTGGTCTTAAACTGGCCTCACGCAAAACAGTGGGTTCTGAAAAGGCTGCTGAATCTATTTTAGAGTGTTTGGAAATATGCAAGCAATATGCAGCTGATGACGAAAAAACTGATTTACATCCTCTAATGCGTGCTTTAGATGTTAACAATCCCAACGACTTTGTTCTTGCCACGCTGGCCCGCATTAGAGCCTCCGATTTGGAAGAAGCTCTTCTTCTGCTGCCTTTTTTCAATGTCTGTGAATTGCTAGAAAAATTACCGGCCATTTTGGAGCAGCGTTCAGATGAAATCGAATTACTAGCCAAAGTTACCATGTTTCTGTTTAGAGTCCATATGAAACCAATTATTGGTGCAAAGCATATGAAACCTTTGCTACAAACCCTGATCAAGGCTTTAAAGAAAGACGTTAGTTGCTTAAGAGATGTGATTGGTTTAAATCTTCACGGCTTAACTCTAATACAACATGATATAGAAGAACGTGAAGGTGTTCAACTGTTTCGTGAAGCAACACAAGAACGTAAGAAGCGTGAAAAGAAACGACGACAGGGTATTAAAAGACAACTTATACAAATGACTTAATACCTCTTTAAACATAATTTTTTTTTTTAGTTTTGTTAAGGTTAATTTAAAATTTAAATCAAAAATAAAATAATAGAATGTAGTAGCATTAATACTTTTATTACAAAATATGTTTTAAGTTTTTGCATTTTGGATAATTTCTTTTATTTTACCTCAGAATAGTTGAAGAATGTATTGTAATGTAATTTTTTATTTTTATATTCAATTCGAAAATCTTGAGCCTATAAGTCTTTTAACAAATACCCGCTTTAGGAAATCTTGAGGTGGTATTATTTTGATTGCAAAATGCTGTAAAGAAATTCGAGATTTATTAATAATCTTTAACACAACTTAAAATTTGCAAAAAATTATCGATGTCTTAAAATTTTTGTAATATCTCAGAGAAAAATTACCGTAAACTTTCTATCGAAAGCATTTTTGTTGATGAAATGTTTTCTTTAGAAGGTTTATGAATAGCATTTATTATATTGAGGAAATTTATCGATAACCTGAGGTTTACGCTTCTAATTTAATAAATTCAATAAATTAATTAAGCGATAATTTTTTTGTTTATAAGAAATCTATCAATAGATCTAGTTTTCTATAGAACATTTAGTGATATTTCGATAGTTATTGATTTTCTTACCTCCACATCTTGAAAATGTTCCCGGTGGTCCATAACTCAATTTTTGTATGGTACATTTTTCTATTGGCGACGTGGGTTTTACATAAGAGGAAGCCCTGGCCCAGGGCAGAGGCTCTTTTGGTCCTATACAATTTGGTATGTAACTCAATTTGTAGGTAGTACATTTTTCCATTGGTGCCTGCGGTCGGCAAATACCTATTGGTGGTATAACAGCCGCGGGACGACGATATTCACAGACATTTACCGGCATATAAGACAATTTATTAACAGTACATTTTTCTAAACATCCCGTGGGTCGACAAATTAATGAGGGTGGCTTTATGGGTCCACGACGACAAACGGGTTTCGGTACAAAGTCATGCTTTTGAGTGGTCATAAAGTACATGGCTCCTGAAGGTTTTATACAGTTCTCACGCGGTCTAATGGGAGCAGTACGGCCATTACAGTAATTTGGTTGATATGACAGCTTTTGTATTGTGCACTTCTCCATAGGACCGCTAGGCATATGCAAGCCATTTATGGGTAAAACTGGAGCGGGACGACAGCAACGTGCATCGTTGCCTATGTAACTGAGCTTATAGACGGTGTTGCCATCGTTGCAGTCGGTACCAAAGAACTTAATGCCATTCATGGGCGCT
The DNA here is from genome assembly GCA_003055125.1 of Paykullia maculata. Lineage (NCBI taxonomy): Eukaryota > Metazoa > Arthropoda > Insecta > Diptera > Rhinophoridae > Paykullia > Paykullia maculata. The sequence goes on along the minus strand of NDXZ01084278.1, from coordinate 4,700 downwards.
ATGGGCGGAAGACGCTGAGGATTACAATTGGGAATGTAGCTTAAATTGTAGGTGGTGGCAATGTTTTTATATTCAGGCGGAGGACAGTGAATTTTTTCCGCCCAAGGCATGCGTTCCTTGGCAGGCAAGCAAACCGGTAAATAACTTAATTTTTGTATGGTGCATCTTTCTCCAGGTGATGTTGGCCGTAAATAATTATAGGTTTGCACTATAGGCCTAGGCGGTGGGTTTTTGCATACATCCACTGGCATATAGGAAAGTCTATTGACTGTGCAGCGTTCCAATGGTTCGCAAGATCTGTATATCCCACAACTAGGTCTGATGGGAGCTCTACGACAGTAACCTTTTGCCATAAAATCATGTTTCTGTGAAGTCATGGCATATAAAGGGCCTCTAAAATTTAAACAATTATCTCTAGGCCTTATGGGATTAGTACGTGCAACACAGGGATGAGGCATATAGGATAGTTTTTGTATGGTACATTTTTCCATAGGTGCCCTACCGGAAGCGATATTATTACAGGGTTTGGCCGGCTTTGCTTTAAAAGTTTCACCATAATTGCCAGGATAAGAACGTTTATAAATCGTTTCAGTTTCCAAAGGCCCGCTTGCACGCATTATGCATGTTTGAGGTCTTATAGGTAAAGTTCTGGAAGGTTGTTGATAACAACAACCCGAATAGTCGCCACAATCACATCTACAATTACAATCACCTGTTGGAGGACAGGGTTGAAATTCCGCTGGATTTGAACAGGGATTACAACGTGGCGGACAAAAGTCTCCACAGGCGGCTGCGGCAGCATCACAAGGATTTGCATTTAAAGTGCAATCTTCGGGAACTTCACAAACAACTTGACTGCCAATGTGTGGTAACAACAATTAATTACAATGTGCAATATTTTTAACAATATAATATTCTACTTACGCGCACATAATTTTCTTGTCTCTATTTCTTAACGATTCAAAGGATATTTTTCGTAACGAATTTGATTAAAATTCCTGTTTCTTTTTTGCAGATGAAGTTTAAAATTTTGATAAAGTAGGAAAATAACGAAAAAAACACACCAACAAAACAAAATACAGACAATTACAAATCCAAAAAATATTTTAACAGAATTTGGTGTACGAAAAATTGAAAACAAATTAAATGATTGATGTTTATTTTACAAACAATTCCAGGCATAATAGTTTTTGTAATAAAGTTTGTAGAAAAAGTTCGAAATAAAAAAAACCCAGCAACTACTTTCCTAAGAACTTTTTAACATAAATATTTAAAGGGTCAATTAACAACAATGTTCCATGTAAATATAATTCGACAAAACTTATTACATACAGAAGGGGTCTATCAAACTTGAATACTATATTAAAAAAAAAGTGATGCAGAAGTGCTGATATGCACCTAGTACTTACATTTAGGTGAAGATTTTTATTTTAAATATGTACATACATACATATGTATATTTAACGATTTTTTACAATAAAACACTTTGACCAAATTTGTCACAGATTTAACCAGGGGCTCTGTTCAAGTCAGAGATGCTTCGAAAATTTTAAATACTTTCATAATACTCTTAGTATGTTTGTATGTTTTGGATGAAATTTATATCTAATTTTATCATAAAAAAACTTCCTTTCAAAACATTAGAATAAATCTAGAAATATTAAATAAGGAGCAATTGGTACTTTTTTGCTCTTTTTTTTTGGTAATTTTGCATTTTTTATGTTTGAATCCAGAAATATAGAATTAAATGCTGTAAATTGCTACTTTTTATTTTTGTATTACTTTTTGCACTTTTTTAACTTATAAATCTTCAAATATTAAACTAGGAACTGTTGAACCAGGGGGGTTACTCTGATATTCGATTCGATTAGAAATTTGTTCGAATTTGTATGCTTTAAACATGTAAATTCGAAAATGTTTCTTTATAAGAATTAGGTTAGGTTTACACATTTATAAGTCTGATATCAGGGACTAGTGATCCGTTAATTTTGAATTTCATTAAGGAAAACAAATTGACACCTTTTTTTATGAAGAGAAAGAAAATTGTACTTTTTGCATTCTCTGACTAATTAAATTTAGAAATAAAAAATCATTCCTATTAAACAAAACTGGCCTTTTTTATTATGTTGCTGGCAATTTTATTTTTCAAGTGTGATTGATGATACTGGTAACTGTAAAATTATTGTAGCCAGCTGGCAAGGCAATTGAAATATGTCGGCTGCTATAAATAATCGAATCATTAAAATCGTAAATATTGAAAAATTTGTACCGTAAACTTTTGGTTAAAATAATCGTATGTAGCCAAATCTCTTACAATTTTTTTTTTATTATGTAATAGAATAAAGATTTTTTCAAAATATATTTCTACAAAAAGTTTAATTTTTCTTTTAGACGGTTTTTGGTTGACCGGTTCCTTTGTGTTACGAAATCTCTTGTTAAAAAAAAAGAATTTATAATCAAACACTTAAGAGGTTTTCCTTTTACATTTTATTTTCTTATATAAACTATTGTTTTGCATTCTTTTAGAAAGAGTGAATAACATATGATTTCTTTTTTTACTAAATAATAATTTATAAACAAAAACAAAGATTTCTTAAAGAAAAATAAAGTAAAACTTAGGGAAAGACACACTTTCCAACAAAAAGCAAAGCGAATATTGAAACAAATTTATTATAAACCACAGAAAGTTTTATTAATTTTTAAAAATAAGAAAAAAATTTGTAATAAAAGAACTAAATAAAATATAATAAGAAATAAATATGAAAAGGTTAAATTAAGTCTGCTAAAGAGGCTTTAGGTTTTGAATTATTGTTCAATTCTACATATAGGAAGAAGTTGTTTTTAATATTTTTGTATTTTTTTTGTGTAGTTTTTTTTTGCAAGAATTAAGTTTATTTGAATTATAGATTATACAATCTATATAATTAATTAATGGATTTTGTATTTCTTTCTATTAATATGAATGTAGTTCTTTTGTGTTTAAATATTTCCCATTTATGTAATTTGAATATATTTAGGATTTTTATTTTTTTAAATTTAATTGTATATTTGTTTAATGTATAGAATATTAATTATTTAATTTCGAATTTCGTATCTTTTATTTTGTTTTCTATATATGTATATGTATGCAAGTATATAATAGAGAGCACGTTTAATGCGGTTTACTTGCAACGTTTTGAATGTTCATGTAGTATATAAATGAAGTATAAAAACGTGCCCCTTTGCCTTTTCCTCTTTTGATGCTTTCTTTTAAAAATTTAGAGACAATATGCTTTAATAAAAAATAATAATTCATTTGCTTGTTCGTAGTTCTTCTTTTTCTCTTTTACTATAAATTTTCTCTTTTACTAAATTTATTTCTTTCCTTAATTTTTCACTTTGTTTAATTCTTCTTCTGCTTCTGTTGTAAGTGCGGCTGTTGCTGTTTGATTATTTGTGTCTCTCTTAGATTTAGCGCTTAATCAGATATTGTCAACAGAGTCGGCATCATCCTCAGAACTGATTTCATCACCAAATTCAATGTCTTCATCCAAACCATCTTCCACAAAGGTGACTGTGTCATTGATACGCACTGATTCAGGAAATTCACCATAAGTTTTCAAATTTCTAGCTTCATCTGATGTGTATTTCAGAATGACATCGGCCTTTGAATCCTGATAATCACGAAGACCCACCAAAATAATGTCGCCTTGATTGATCCACACCTGGAAGTTTATAAAAAAAATTAGTTTCTATTCGATAAATAAATAAAAATCAGAAAATAACTGTAAATTGGAATTGTCATGGCATTCAATTTCTATTGGAATTGAATTAAAAAACGACAAATAAATACTGTTGTGTCATCAATTCCGATATTATCGATTTTCGAACATAAAACCGTAATCGTTTTCGACCACAATTCGATTTTTTGACATCCCTGTTAATCTCAATCTAGCTACAGTCCTGGATAAGTTTTTTAAATGTATCAGGGTATTAAAAAAACAAAATTCTCATACAATTTGTTTTATATAAAAGCGATTGATTAAAAAAAAAAAAAATTGATTAAGAATATAAAATATTTGTCGCACTGGCTCAGCGCTATAAATTTTTTTATTACAGTGTCCAAATTAAATAGATAAAGATATAAAACAAAGAAATGCAAAAAAAAAACGGTTGTCATTAGGTTCAGTAGAAAGTAAGAAAACCTGCCTTAATTTCACATACACATAATTGTTTTACATACAATTGTATTAGTATGTTTGTATTATTCATTGTAATGACTAATATACGAAACAATTTCGAGTGTTAACAAGTTGTTTTAATTATCGCCCACCCCTACGTTTACTGCAGAATTCCTGCGAAGTTTTTGATACCAACAACTTTTGTTTCGTTTGTTCAGACAATAAATTCTCCAAAAATAATCTTTACAATAAAATTAGTAATAGTTTAAATATTTTATCAATAACATGACATATTTAACATGATATACATATGTATGTATGTATGTATGTATGTATAATATAATAAAAAACCATATTCAATATATATTCGTTAAAACAAGTTATCAGAAGAAATAGAATATGACGTTTTTTTTAAATTTACGCATACTTAAGATAGAACGGGAAATACCTAAAATAAAGGTCTTGCAAAGGTGTAAAAATGCAAACATACATACATATACAGTAGTCGCTCGGTTATATGAATATTCATAATAGTGAACA
>NDXZ01084259.1:0-14538 GCA_003055125.1 Paykullia maculata | reverse complement strand
CATATGTATATCGATATTTTGGCCCAACCCTTATACCTCTACACGTGATAAAAAACTCAAAATAGCGCTTTTACTTCTTTTATATAAACAAAATTTAAAAAAAAAATGTTTTTTAGACAATTTTTATAAATTTTTTTTTTAAATTTGATGAATTTTTTTAAAGTTTCTTTATATTTTTTATCTTTGGAAATTTTTTTGTTTTAGAAGAGTTATAATAAGTTTTTTAGCTGATATTGTATTTAAAAATAATCTTAAAGTTTAAATTTTTAATTTAAGTTTTTTTTGGTAATAAAATTTTTTTTAAATATTTTTATCTATTTTCAAAATATTTTTAATTAATTTTCTATTAAGAAAAAAAATTTATTTAGGAAACTTTTTTATATAAAAAATCCTATAAGTTTTCTTAAAAAATTTGTTTGAATTTAAGTTCTATTTCCAACAACAATTTAAACAAATTAACCCACAATCGCTTTTACAACAAAATAACAACTAAACCACAAAGGTTTGTCAAAGTTGCAACCCCTTGAATGAATGAATGAACATTAAAAAGGTGGCAAATCCGCAATCATTATGTTCACAGCCACATACTGTCAGTATTTTTTTCTAAAAATCAATAATACTATTTATAAGTCGTCTATTGAAAGATTTATCTCTATTAAAAGATTTATGCAAAATGCATTTACAATGAGTTTTTTTTATTTATTTGGGATTATGGTGTTCTACCAAAAAATGTAGAGTTTTTTCTTTCTTTTGAGTAAGAAACATTTGTTTAAACTCTGCACTTAAGTTACACCTAAGAAGCACGTTTTTCTTCTTAGTTTTGTTTTTTTTATATCTTTTTGTTTATTATTTGTTTATTTTATGTTTCATGTCAGACACACCTTTTTGTAATGATTTAATTTTTATTGTATTTTATTTGTTTGTTTTTTATTGTTTATTTTTTGTTTTCTTTTTTTTTTGTCGGTTATTTAGTTAGACATGTCATTTACATTCTTATAATGTAGTGTAGAGTTGTAAAATGTGCCGTTGGAATTGACATTAAGCACCCGGTTAGTTATGGGATACTCTTTTGTCATGATAATGACCCTAATCTGTAGTGACTTCAAATTAAGTTTAGGTGCTAAATACGTATTTTGTTTAATATTAATTTTTACAAATTAAAATAAATTCATTCTATATTTGAAAAATGTTTGGTAAATTCTTTGTTTCTAGAAAGCAAACAATGTCTAAGATTTATTTCGTTGGACTAGTCAGTAGGGCAGTTGAGAGTTTGAAAGTTTGACTTTTGCCAAAGATTCTGTACTGTTTAACCCACAACGGGCAGTGGTCTTTGTTAATAAAGTGACAATTGGCTAATTGACAAGGTGTCCTTATATTGTTATAATGTTATAAAATTTTACAATAGTATAAAAATATTGTTGTTGCTTTTCAAACAAAATATGTCCTAATATAAATCAACTCTGTATGGTATGTTTATTGTGTTGTCATAACCAATCAGCTGACTCCTGCGTCATACTCCTAAAAGCTAGATGTGGTGAAATTTAAAGTTTCTAATAACTTTCAGTAGCCGCCGCCACTGACATAGGCTACAAAGGTCTTGTCCCGAAAAATTAAACAAGACCGCCGAACATTTTTCTACAAGCCGCCTCCGCCGATAAAAGTGGCCAGCAAAGATCTCTGCCAATCAGCTGTTTTATTTATGTTACTTTTTCAACCAAAAATTTTATATCTAAACAAATTCAAAATCATATTTATTCACTTCAGTTAGTCATTACAACGTCCAAAATATACTTTTCGCAAAAACCATCTTATTTATTATTTTAGATTTTTTCACTTTTCGACATTGTGGTCGCAAATGTTTATAATTGTTTTGTTTTGTATTGTTTGTTTTATATCAGCTGATTTACACTTGAAATATCACACTTAGTTATGAGGGGTCGTTCACAACAGTCATATTTTTTAAGGACAAAAAAAAATTACTCTAGTATTTCTGTTAACAAATATTCTATTAAGTTTTTTTTTTATTAGATATTGGTTTAACCCTAGAAAGTCATACATATTTTTGTTGCGTCATAGCCATTCTTCGTCGAATCGACAACGAAGAAATTAAGCTTTTAAAACACTTTATAATTCTAAAAAACATATAATTCACTAAATGTGTTTGCATCTTAAAATTAAGATATAAATAATGTAGGTAAAGGTTTTCATAAATATCAGTTATCAATTTTGTCAAGAGCAGCAAAGATCCCCACACGTTTCGACGACGTATTTATAAAAAAATCAGTCACCTAACGCAAAAAAAGCTTAGCGTAGCGCACATACATAAAGCATGAAAGCATAAAAAAATTAAAAATACAAGAACTAAAATGCAAAATATTAACATGAATTCGACGAGGAAGGACCATCCAGGGTTAAAAAAAAATATGTTAAACTTTGAAAAATGTTCTATAAAAAAGAAAACCTTGATGAATTTATAAAACATTTTTGCAAATTTTTTAATTTTGAATAATATTTTGTAAATATTGAATTTATTTCCAATAATTTTCTATTTTGCAAAAATTTATAATTTAGAAATACATATTTCCATACTCTCCACCAATAAAGACAAAAAAGGCATCATGAATTTTTGCTGCAATTTAAACTTAAAAACAAGAATCACATTTACTGTTCCAATCGACTCAGAATTAGTGATGACCATCCGTCGTAGTTTAAAGTATACTTTAATAAATATTGGTCCTTCTTAAAGGACGAAGCCTATTGGTTTTGATTATAATCGAGGTATGATTTCACCTGGGCCCTATACAAATATCCTTGGTAATAAAAACTGTATTAGAGCTGTAAAGGTATTGAGTATTTGGGTACTCGATATAGACTATTTTTCTGAGTACTCTATGCCTTAGTGTAACCTATTGTAGTTTCAGGGTTGTATTTTTTACATTGAAGACAGAAAACTACAACTAATTGTTTAGAAAAGAAAAGGAACGATTTTATAGATTTTTTTTAATTAAAAATATTTGAAATAATAAAACTTGTTTTAATACATTATTATAAAACTATGAAAAGTTGTGCATAAACATTAGCGAAATTACTCTTGGTATCATATCTGCAATTAATGCAAATATGCATTAAATTTTTGCTTTAAAGCGTGACTGTCTTTTTCTAAGTGTATAGCAAATTTATGAAAACAGCTGATTTTTATTTGTATTAACAAAAAAAGAAATATTTTATTTTTGTTTGTTAAAAAGTTATTTGTTTTGAATTACTTGGTCAGCTGTTTCTGTTTTTTAAACTTTTGTAGGACAACTTTGCACTGATTTTTAGTTGTGCAAATTTGCTTAAGTGAAGCAAATTGTATTTCTATGGATTTTTGTTGTTATGGTCTTGCAAATGTTTGCTTTTTTGCACGACTTGCACTAATAGTTTGCATCGAAGAGTGAGTTGTTCCCCTATTATTCAAGCCTCATATTTTTGGTCAATATTACAACGTTAAAGTATCGAGTAGTATTGAGTACCAAAAAAAAGTAATGAGTATTGTTTTGAGTAGTCAAAAGTACCTATAATTTACAGCACTATGCGTTATGCAAAAAACAAATAAAGTACATACATACATACATACGTAAAAAAACCTTTGCTAAGCAAAACTCCTTTAAGTTGTATTCAAAAACACTTATTAACCTTCATATTCATGAACATTTCTAATATTTATCAAGCGTTTATTTAACAAATTTTGTATGGAAATTTCGTTTTATAAACAAATATGTATCTAATAGATTTTAAAATTTACATTTTTTTTAATTATATAAATAAACAAATTCTTTTACAAACTTTACCTTTTTAAATAAAGAATTGTATAAAACTGCTAATCCATTGAAAACTGCCTTTTACATTAACGAAGTTTTTAAACAAACATTTTGATTGATTGACAGATTAACGTTAAAATTTAGATTTCTTTTATTGATTTTTAAAAATATATTTGATTTTGATTTAAACTAAAAATTGTTTACATTAAAAATTTTAAGATTTTTTTTAAACTTTAGATCATTTTTGTTTTATGGCTTTAAAAAAATTTATAAATTTATTGACAATATTCAAATTTTATTAAATTGCATTTAATTTTAATTTCATGATTGTTCTACAAAAAAAAAACTGACAAACATTTCTGCTGCAGCAAATTTTCATTAATTTGTTAGGATTTTTATGACTTTAATTCACATAATTTTTAATTTTTATTACAAAACTTGTTTTAAAGTTGTAGTTTGAAAAAAGAGAAAAAATAATTTTACAAGTTTTGTAATTCGACAGATTTTTTTTAACTGTTTACATTTAGGAAAAACTGGCAACTTTTTGTTTAAAATTGTAACAAATAGTTTAAAGAATTTTTTATTTTATTATAGGTACGTATTTAACGATTTTTAAATTTTTATTAAAGTAACTACGGTTCTATAAAAGAACAAACTTTATTTTGTTAGATTTTTTTTTTTAGATTTTTAACCCACTTAAAATTGTTTTATTTGTTAATTTGTTTAAGAATTTTTCTTTTAGCACTTGAGTAGGTTGTGGTGTTAAAATGATTTCAAAACTAATTCGAACTCCGACAGAATAATAAATAAATATTTTTATTTCACAAAAACACTTTTTTTTCAAGATATCAAAAGCAACTTAAACGCTTTACAACAACAAATACCGGCAATGTAAAAAATTTCACAGCTGTCAGTAATGCAAACACAATCAAAAGAACAAATGCAATATTTTTATTGTTTTGTTTACTAAATAGAATCTCTATTTCACACAAACATTTGCAAATTAATTAAAACACTAATTTAATGAAAAAACAAAATATCTATTAATTACGAACAAGCGTTAGCAGAGTGGCAGCGCACGTTTATTTTAGAAGCTCAAAATTATTATTTCGTTGTGTGTGTGTTTTTGTTTTTCTTAAAATAAATAAAAAACTTAAAAAAACAACCAGTGATTTAAACAAGACAAGCGAACAAAGTCTACAACAAACCGCCCGCTTTTAACATCCAAACCGTACGAACTCACGACAAATACTGACAACAAAATAAACATAATGAATGATAAACACAATGCGGGGCCCAACACTGGATGAAACCAACAAACACCAGCAAACACAACGCGCAACACAATCCAACCATGTTTAGAAACGAAACAACAACAACATAAAACTTTATAAATTTGAAATTTCTGCTAAATGAAAATTTTTTAAGACAACAGAATAACAACAACAACAACGAAAAACCGGAGTAAAAGAAAAACGAATGGAAATGAAGTAAAAGAATTGCTTTCGAATTATTTTTGTTGGTTGTATGAATGTGTTAATATGTAGATGGATGTGGATGGATGGCTGGCGTGCGGACTGTTTTGTTCGCATGGATATACTTAAGAACGGTAATAATGCTGCCAGATCAATGACAGTCTATACTTAAATTGGGAAAACATTCTCTGCATGAAAATATATCAAAAAAAAAAATATTTATAAAGATATTTATATAAATAAATTATGAAAAATAGAAATAAAAGAATAATTTTTTTTAATCCATATTTGAGGGATTCACAAGTTAACTTTTAATATCATATGTCCTAAAAATTTAAAATGATTTAAGTACTTTGTTGTTTAAAGAAAAGTGTATTTACATACATATGTATGTAAGTATTTACTTGTCCGAAAGGCATTTAAAGTCATAGAAAACTGTTTTTGTATGAAATGAATTTTTGTCCATATAGGTTTTTTGCCTATATCTTTGCGGATTTTGGGCCGTATGGTCAAATTTTTGTTTAAATATGCCTGTAGTTTATCTCAAAGCTGTAAAACAAAAAATTTTTTGTTATATCTCAGCCGTTTATTGACGGATATTGTCAATTTTCCATACCGATTTTCAAAAGTTTAATACCACATACAATTCTAGGTGACCTATCTGAGCTACAAAAACTTTGTATGGGACTAAGGAAAATCGATAGATCGATCAATAAATAGAACATTTTTGATACAAAGAGAATTTATCACAATTTACAAAGAATTTTTTTTTTAAATTATTATTTTAAAATAAAAAATCTTACAGTTCGTTTTTTGCAGGTTTAATAGACGAAATGAAACATCATTGTTGTTTTTCACAAGAACTTTGTTGGGGAACTTATTATAAGTTAACATTTGTCTGGCAACTCGAAACCGGCAGAACGACACCAACACAACGCAGAGAGTTTTAAACAAAACGAGTACTACTCATATGACCATATGGCAAGTAGACAGACAGACAGACCTGATTTACACAGCCGAATATCTCATATGTTTTCCTCTTATGTTTTTAATTCTACTTACATATTTATTATAGAAAACTCACTCAATTCTATGAGGAATATGTTGGTTGTGAAACACGCAAAATTATAAACAAAGAAACAAACAAGTTTAGTTTACTGTTAGGGCTTGACGGATCTTATACACCCTAAATATTGGATATGTACCAACAAAACCCTTTAAAACTCGGAATAGGAGAGAAGTAATAACTAAATCCTTTCCTAGCTACTCTATAATAGGTCTCTGCCAATTGCAGTAGTTTTTTTATCAATCAATATACACTTCAAGGTTCTTTCACTAAGATGAGGCGGGTGATTTTTACTACAAATACCTACCATCCACAGCCGTCATTAAGAGGAGACAACTTCCAAAAGTGTTATCTTTCTAGATTTATTAATCTTTTTTTATTGGCTTTGACATTGTGGTTTCTAATTTTAACGATACTAAGAAATTTTTACGTAGGGTATGCAGGAAAAATATTTTAATGATTTAAAATAATAAAACCAACACCAATTTGTAAAACAACTTGCACTAATGCAATCTTTAGAAGAGGAACAAATTGGAATGAAGTCTCAATTAATGATGTACATATTAACTTCCCTCGCAGGGAGCGTTATGGTAAAGAAGAGGAAGAGAGTAAAAGAAACAAAGTTTCTTGTAAAAAACATAGTACATATATCCGCATGCATTTGAACTCAGCTGACTTTGTTTATTATCAATTCCAATTTATGCTCAATGTTCTTGTTGTTGTTAATGAATTTCTCTTGGATTAATGCATTCGTATAGATCATTTATTTATTTTTATTTATAAATTTTGTTGCTGCTGTCTATGTTGTTTTTTTTTTATCACGTTTGCAGATTTTCCAAGTGGAACGGAACGAACTTCCGTTAATTACAATACATATGTGTGCACTGAGAACAACAAGACCTCCATTCAAACAGAAAATAATGAAAGAAAATTTAATATGTACGTACATACATACATATATCCATAGAAGCACAGCACAGCAACGTGAAAAATATAAATAAATAAAAAAATATGTACCTACAAGACTAGCCAGGCATGATTTTTCCATGGAATTAATGTTATTATGATTATGGTTGATGGGTTAATGCATATTTATGTTTTCATGTGTTTCCATCAATGCCTTAACTGCATCTGTTTGTTTGTGCGTGCGTGTATGTGTGTGTGTGTGAATGTGCATTTGTAAAATTAGAGTCCATTGTTTGTTTGTACATAGTATGTATTTCCAACTACAAGTGGCCATTTAATAAAGTTGCACTAAAGAAAGACATGATAAATTATTGGTTTGAGTCTGCAAAAGAAATTTTCAATAAAAAAAAATTTTGATCAAAACTGCAAGAAGAAATCTTAGGAATCAGAGTAACCGATAATGAAGATTGATTCACACATTACAAATATACATATGTATGTATGTATGTACATACATAACACGTACGTTAATTTTTTGTTGAGTCTTACAATAAACATAACCAAAATTGTGTTTTTATAAGACTAAAGACCTGAACCGAAAATATCTATTGCTTGAGAAAATGGACCCACATTAAACCGAGCGGATTCTCTTTACGAGAAAGTTAAAGGTAGGATTGTAATTGTCCTTTTACACAAGGAAAATTTCCTTTGCAAATTTGTAGTTTACATCATAAAGAGGAAAGAAAAAAGTCCCCGCAATCGATCCAATTACCAAAATAAAAAATTTGACAAATTTAACATTTTCCGTCTAAACATGAGAGAAAGTTTTAAAGAAAATTTAACAAAATGTGTCAAAGTAGACTTTGTCTGTGTGAATGCAGTCTAAGGTAGAGATTGGTTAGTTTGTTGATTTATGTGGTAGTTTGCTACGCGCATACTGTCAATTTGAGTCCAATAACATCGTTTTGACAGGACCACACCACACGCCAGACGTGCTCCAGGGTAAGGTCTATGGGGAGGTAGGAGTACTAGACCCACACTGTCGTCGTCAGGTATTCAGCCTGCTCTCAAATACCCTACTGAGGTCCTTTAGTATATAGTTGCCCAGGAATCTGTGCCTCTTGACAGAAAGGATGGAGCATTCGTAGAGAAGATGTAACACCGTTTCCTCCGTACCGCTATCTTTACAATTGCGATAATGATTTTTATATGAGAGTCCGAGCCGTTGTGCATGTTTTCTAGAGTCCAGTAGCCCGTTTTTATTTTCAGCAACCTTCGTCTTTCCGATTACGATTAATGGGTCGTGTTTTGCGTCTGACATCAAAGGAGGGCCACATAAGCTTGGCCTACATGTGTCCATGTTTCTTCACCTATTTTCAGCTTTGCCGAGAAAGTAACTGAAGATGCTGCTTTTTATGATTTCCAGCGGGGTTGCGACTGAACATGCACTTGTAACATTTAAAGCAGATCCCTCCGTGGCTAGTTTATCCCCCTTTTCATTACAATAGTAGCCTCTATACGCAGGGACCCAAACTAGAGTAATGTCAGACTGTTTAACTAACCTTGACAGTTTCATCCTTCCATATCCAACTAATTGGGATGTGATTGTGTATGATTTAAGTGAAAGAAGTGCCGTCTGACTGTCGAAAAAGATACCGATATTCCCTCGAATATTCCTGTCACGTATCAGCCCACAGACTTCCCGAACGGCAAAAACCTCAGTCTGAAATACACAGCATTCGTTCGGTAGACGGTATGACATATTTATTTCGAGTTCCTCGGAGAAGACACCGGACTCAAGGCCACAGTCTAGCTTAAAGCCGTCCGTGCATATCCTGATCCCATAGCCCCCTCCCAGGTTTCCTACACTCCATTCCCTACTGAAGGGAATTAGAACCTTTAATCTTCTATCAATGTCCGTACAAGGAGAGATAAATCGGAAAACTGATTTGCGAACAAAGACAAAATACCTATTCCCCTCGCATGGCCGTAAGTTTTCGACCTCCAACTTAAAATGCCAGTTTTCCCTTCAACTTTGTTTGCTAATGATTTCTTTCTCCTTAAGTCCCTCTATACAATAAGAAACTTAAGAATCAACCATGTGTGACCTTTAAAACTTTTTAAAATAAAACTGAAACCACAAAAGTCTTAAATAAAGACAGTTAAAAATAAAAAATTAATCCTAGAAAAGGAAATAAATATTACAAATTATGCTTGCACATGTACAAATGTACATATGTATGTATGTGTGTGTGTGTTTATATTTAGTATGACCATTTATAAATGGTTTGATATCCTTTATTTAAATCCTTTAATTTATGTGTATGTCTTGACTTTGTCTGTCTCCATTCGTTCGTTTCTTCTTGTTACTATGTTTAGTCTGTCTATAACTTTAAATACACAACAACTGTTTTTCTTAATGTCCGTCTGCTTGTCTCTTTGTCTGTCTGTCTGTTTGTCTGTGTTGGTTTGTCTCAAACACCATAAAGCACTTAAATTATTATCATTAGACAACTTAACTCCATTGAATATGTTTGAATGAATGTTTGTCTAAATACAGACAAAAAATTAAAAACTGACTGACGGAATATAAATGAAATGAAAACTCTGCTCACAAATTCACACACACACAAAATGCACAAACTGTTTTAGGGGCAACAAACAATAGGAAATGCAAAGGATCACGCAGGACATTAAACTGACTGGTATGTAGACATACACCAGACAGAAAGAGATTGTTTTTTTTCCCAATGCATACGCACACAAACACCTACACTTTCACATGAATAGTTTGTTTTCAACTCCCATAAAAGAAGAAAAAAAAAATGAAAAGTTGCTACAAAGAAATATGAAAGGAATTTGTTAAACAAGAGAAATTTTCTTTTCAACAAATAAAGTTTAAAAATTCTTTATTTTTCAATTTCTAAGGAGAAAATGATTTGAAGTGCATTAACATTGACGAAAATAGATTTAGGATATTAAAAATTGTAATATAAATTATGTTTAACATTTCTTGTAATAAAGGACGATAAATTAATTCTCTTCTTTTATAAATTTTTGATTAAACTTATTTTTATAAAATTTTTTTATTCATAAAAAAACTTTTAATAAATTTTTTAAGGAACATTTTTAAATAAATTTTTTTTAATTTTCAATTAATTTTTTAATAGAAAATTTTTATTTTTATAAAATTTTTTTATTCATAAAAAAACTTTTAATTAATTTTTTTTTAAATTTCAATTAATTTTTAATAGAAAATTTTTTTTTATCTTTTTGACATATTTTAAATTTATAAAAAATTTATATTTATAGAGTTTTTAATCTTATAAAAAACTTTGTAAAGCTTAAACAAAAAGTCATATAAGATATACATATGTTAACAGATTTAATTCTAAATATTTTAAAGAGATTACAAGTCACTAAATGTCCATCACTATATCTCATAAACATTTCCTGCTACTTTTAATCCTTTCATAACATGATAAGAGTTTAATAAAAAAAAAAACTGTTAATTGAAATAAAATTACATACCAACAACTTCTTAACCATCTTGTGTTGTTTTGACAATGTTTTGAAAGTAGACCGCAGAGAACAATATTTAATTACATTTCCCCAAAAGAAACCGCACAAACACACACACACACACACGCACAAGGTAGAGGAAAAACGCTGCAGAGAAGTGATTTCCTTGTCTTATAAATCAACAATTCCCAGATTTATTGTTTGTTGTTGTTGTAATTGAAGTTTTATCGATTTAAGATTGTATAAGATTTAAATAAAGCTTTAGCTTTAGCAGCAGCAGGCCTAAGTATTACAACACTGTCAGTCAATACGCAAATAATGCAAGACAGATTGTCTCCTATTATTAGGAACAAATATGTATAGTAAAACAGTGATTTCCAAACTTTTTTTTAGCGAAGTCATCAATAGAGAAAATAGAAAAATTAAATTTGTTTAGAAAAATAAAATAAAATATTTTTTTATAGAAATAAATCAACAGCTCTTCGTGACAAAATAAATGCTAAGATTATATAAGAACTAATTTGATTTGCTTGCGATAACTAAAAATTGTTATGGAGAACATGATTAAGTCGTAACAATCAAAGAAAAAACTCATGGACCTAATCGTCGCTGTCGATATCGAATAAGCTTTTGTACAAGAAAAAAGTTCTATACCTATCGAATAGTCAAATTATGGCATTCGATTGCTGTCGAATCGAATTGCTTACTCATTTAAAAAAAAAAAATTTTTTTTTATTATACCAAAAAGTAAAAAAAAATGTTTTTTGTTTCTTTAAATTAAAATGTTATATTTTAGAAGAAAATAAATCAACAATCAAACAACAATTTAAAGTTTCCCAGTACACTGAAATTAAATTTTATGAATTGTGTGATGTTGATATAATAGCGCTGTAACAAATTTGACGAAAGTTATAACAAGATACGGAACCATATAAAACTGTCTTAACAATTAATAATTTGTAATTCAATTTACTCGCTATCATTTGAATTTTTTTTATTTTTTGTTCGACATCGAATGCCGTTATCCCAAAATAAATAAGATCGATCGAAATGACTCGATATCGATAGCGGCGATTAGGCCCCAGCACTATTATTTCCAAAAAAAAAAATATGTATACTTTTATAAGAAAGAAAAGTAATGAACCTTCTTTACAAATCGAAAATGTATTAAAAACTCTTAGGTAGGTCGGAAGAATGAGCCATGAAAGGTCTCATGTCCCGTAGGACATATACTGAAGCCTGCAACCGGCTTGTTGTGCGCTTCTTGCGATGGATAAAGGAAAAAAAAATAGGAAAAAGAAAAGCGATTTAGGAAAAAAAGATAGAGAAATCCGTACTGTCTACAGAAATTCGGTTATAAAAAAAAAAAAAATCCTTATCGCTTCCCATCCTACACCTCCTAAGTGAGCCACGTCTGGTATAATGTCTGACATAAAACATTAGACCCTTAACTGTGCAAAAGCAGGGCAGTAACGTAGGAAATGTTTCATCGTTTCGATGTCCTCCCAGCAAGCCCCGCAATCGCTATTCTCCATCACTCCTATTCGGTGGAGGTGTGCATGTAAGTTCAAGTGTCCCGTCAATACACCCATCATTCTTTCTTAATTTCAGGATCTCCCTTATCCTATCTTCATCTGGGCCACCACCATTAGTTTCTAGTAATTCATCGTTCTACAGTGCCTTGTGGGTTATTTCTAAACAAGTTTTCAACTCAGCCTTTGTTGCAACAAAGAGCTTCGGGTTCTCTAGGTCTACTGCCTGAAGTTTATTAACAATAACACCGCAAAGGCCAGGTACACATATGATGCGTCATTGGCCAAGTTCCGAGTAATTATTCAACATCTGCTTGCATTACAACACTGTCCTAGATTTGGTTCTTTTAGACGTTATCGCTTTTATCGACTTTTGACTATGTTGACCAAGATGTTCACCACTGCTGGTGCATTTTTTGTTCTGAGCCAGATCAAACATTTCATTTTAAAAATTTTTTATAAAGAAATCTCATAAAGTTTTTAAATAAAATTTTTTTTCTTAGGGAAACTTATTAAAATAAACGAAAAATAACAACAAGTTTTTTATTAACAAATAAATTTCGAAAAAAAAGTTGTTCAATTTTTTATAAAATTAAAATTTTTGTTTAAAATTTAACAAAAAAATTTTTTTTTTTTTAAAGTTTTTGTTTTAGAAAATATTTTTATTCCCCCTTAGATGGGCCACGTAGAGAACTACTGGATTATCTAATGATGTGTGTATAGAAATGATACAAAAGTGTTCAAAACAGATCGTATGCAAAGCTTCATCACTAAAGAGTTTGTGGTGTAGCACTGACGAGGTTGTTGCATACAACAACTGACACGTGCTTCATTTAACAACAATAAATAAATGTTAGGAAAAAACAAATAGATTTTTTGTGAAAATCACAAATCCCAAAAACTAAATCTCTGTTGTTTGCGTTCATTTGTCTCAAAACGCGTGTCTGTGTCAGAACCAACGTGTTGTCAACATTAACACGTGCACCCAGTGCGTAAGTTACTCTCACACTCGTTCCCTCTCTCTCTCTCTCTACGTATACATATCTTTAACATCGTCCCAAGGGACTTACTAAGTATGAGTAAGAGTTTTAAGTTATCATGTTCAACAAATAGACAAAAAAAAACAAATCCTTAGAGTTGTACTATCAACAGGGCTCCCTCCCCAAACAAACTTAATCCAAAAAATGTTTTAATCAAATATTTGTTGGAGAAGCAAGAAACCAAACGAACAGACAAACAGACGAACAGTAGCAAACACACATACATACATAAATACTTATTTTAACTTTGCTAATTTGCATTTAACCACAAAAGCCAACAAGGATATCCTTTTATTATTTGACAGTTACAGCAACAACAATATTTAACCACAATTTTTTGGTTTTTGCTTTTTGGAAAAAAAACGCAACAAATAATTTCGTTTTTACGTTAAGGAAAACTTTGATAATAAAAAATGGGAATTTTAAATATTAAATTAACAAAAGGATTTTTATAAAATTTTATATTTTTTTAATTAAATTTATCTTTTTGCTATGACTTTTATAAACATTTCTTTAGGAAAATCCTTCAAAGAAAGCAAAAGTATCCATTCCGTAATTTTGTATAAATTTAAAGGTTTTTTTCCTTTCAGAAAATCCTTTTCCTTTTTAATGCTGTCGTCATTTAGCCAAATCGCTAAAAATAAATAAACATTTTCTGAAACTACATACATTCATACATGCAAATACATTCCCCACAAATTTTATGTCGCTTTTACTTTTCATTTCTTTCAATTCATTTACCTAAACTAACAGTGAGTTTTGTTTGCAACTTTTTTTTTTAAATCCTTGTCAGCGACGAACGAACACGTGTGACCCACTCCGTAGACATCCAATTTATTTAAAAATATGTATGTTTAGATGTATGTATGTTTTTAATAATGTTAAATTTGTTGTTGCTTTTGTTTTCGCATACGTCTACTATCGGTTACATAAAGGACTGCTTGGGTAAAGAAAAAAAAGCGTTTGAAATAATTTTTGCTAAGTCATTTTAAATAACACTGTGCGGCAAAATATTAAATCTAAAAATAAACCCTAATATTCATAAAAAATTTAAAAGATTTATAAAAACAAAGAAATGCACAATTTATTGTATAAACCTGGTAAATTTAAGAATTTATTTTTGTTTTTGAATATGGGGGATAAAATTCAACTAAAGCGGATTAAAACTAGTAAGAGCGCTATATTCGGCTATACCGA